>JAPYYA010004314.1:0-11932 GCA_028533165.1 Leontopithecus rosalia | reverse complement strand
AAAAAAAAAAAAAAAAAAAAAGAACTGGCTGAGAGTAGCATCCAAACTGGGCAGAACAGAGACAACAAGAACCAAAAACTAGAAATGAAAGAAAGAAAGAAAGAGCAAGAGAGGAAGGGAGGGAGGGAGGGAGGGAGGGAGGGAGGAAGAGAAAATCTAGGTGGAAAGGAGGAGGGTATAAAATACAAGATCCTATTTTTTAACACTTCACAAAAACAACAGAAGAGGAAACGATACAGCCATGAAGCTAAAAAAGTGAGTCTGACCCACCCCTCTTCTTGAGAGTTTAGAAAACTCATTTCATTTAAAAATGAGCAACACAAAATAATTGTGGTTAAATCTCATACAAAGTTAACATAAGAAAAATGAGAATGGGGACTCCATATTTGGATCCCCTTCCACGAACACTCCCTTTGTGGAAGCTATCTTTCTCTCTCCTGGATTTTCCCTCTGCAGTCCCCTTCCATGAACACACTCTCATGGAAGCCTGTCTTCCCCTCCCACACTCCATCTCTCTCTATTCCCTTCCACTCAGTGTGGAAGCTGCTTTCCTCTCCTGGATTCCATCTTTCTGGATTCTCTCACTCAGTGTGAGAGTTAGCTGTTTCTTTCTCTCTCCTTCTCCCGTTTCTCTCTCTCTCTCTCTAAATAAATCAAAATCAATCAATAAATAAAAATTAATTAATTAAAAAAAGAAAAATGAGAATGATAAACGACACCCTCACAGATAATGAAGACATTCCAGAAACACATGCCCCCAATACATACCTGAAAGTGTAGAAACTCATTTAAAAATGAGCTAACAGAAATTAAGAAAGTAACAAAAGAATAACAAAAGTTGGAAGACTTCAGGAAAGATGTGCTAGAACTAAAGAAATCATTAGAAATAAAAGAAAAGCTCTAATTTCAGAATGATGACTAAACTAGAAGGAACACAAGAACAAATGAACACAAGAAGATAAAATGGTGAACATTTCTAAAACAAAAACAATGGATGACAGAGAACTTGGATTGAGAGAAAATGACTATGTAGATGACAGGCAAACGATCTAACATAGGTATAATAGAAGCTGCTGGAAAAGAAAACCATATATAGGGAATCAAAGAAAGAGTACGCACTACAATTTAAAAACACTTCCCTGGCCGGGCACAGTGGCTCAAGCCTGTAATCCCGGCACTTTGGGAGGCCAAGGCGGGTGGATCACGAGGTCAAGAGATGAAGACCATCCTGGCCAACATGGTGAAACCCCGTCTCTACTAAAAATACAAAAATTAGCTGGGTGTGGTGGTGTGCACCTGTAATCCCAGCTACTCAATAGGCTGAGGCAGGAGAATTGCTTGAACCCAGGAGGCGGAGGTTGCAGTGAGCTGAGATTGTGCCACTGCACTCCAGCATGTTGCCTGGTGACAGAGTAAGACTCTGTCTCAAAAAAAAAAAAAAAAAAAAACCACTTTCTTGAGATAAATAAAAACTTGAAACAACGTTTTGTACTTTAAAAAACTGACCCAGCACATTCGACAGAGAATCATATTCTATGACATATTCTATGGATGCCATTGAGGATCTGGGAAAAGATCAAGTCACTCTTAGACAAGATGGCATGAGAAAAAGAAAAAGATGAAGTCACTTATCAGGAAAATCAGATCATCATCAGACTTACCTACACCAATACTTCATGCCAGAAGACAAGGACTAGTATAACCACTTTGTTAAGCGGGTAAAATATGATCCAAGAAAGATACGTCTCCAGCCAAACTGATGTTCAAGTTTAAGAGCCATGAACAGTTTTGGACATGTGAGAACTCCAAGAATATTACACCTGGGAGCACCTCCTGAGGACTCCATTAAAAAACAAGCATCAGGCAGCCAAAGCGACTAGAGAAACATAAACATAAGGGCTGATGGTAACAATTCAACATACATGGCATATACTTACTTGTACAATTAGGACCAAAAAATCATTGTAAGGAATGAAGTATAGCATATTACAGTACAAATACGAGATATTTCAAGGCAAAGGACAAGAGCGTATGAAAAGCAGAACAAGCTGTTGACTGCCTTATAGTTAAGATCTAGGCGTGAAAGGATATAAATTCAAATCGGGTGTTTTGGGAGAGAAAGCAAAGGGAAGAACATACTAGCAAATTTCAGTATTGCTCATGGTGGGAAACAGACAAAAAAGAGGGGCCTGAAAGCATCATGTGCAGATACGGTATAAAGGTTATCATTTCAACAAATTATGACCCTTTCTAAGCACAAAAAAAAAGAGAGAGGCCGAGCGTGGTGGCTCACGCCTGTAATCCCAGCACTTTGGGAGGCCGAGGCGGGTGGATCATGAGGTCAAGAGATCGAGACCATTCTGGTCAACATGGTGAAACCCCGTCTCTACTAAAAATACAAAAAATTAGCTGGGCATGGTGGTGCGTGCCTGTAATCCCAGCTACTCAGGAGGCTGAGGCAGGAGAATTGCCTGAACCCAGGAGGCAGAGGTTGCGGTGAGCCGAGATCGCGCCATTACACTCCAGCCTGGGTAACAACAGCGAAACTCCGTCTCAAAAAAAAAAAAAAGAGAGAGAGAGACAGACAAAAATAAAAGCCACACTGGAAAACAATTTGCTTAAAAAAACTTATGTAAGTTTAAATGTAACAGAAAACAATATGACAGATCTAAGGTTAAACATACCAATTGCATAATGGTCTTAATTCACCTATTAAGAGAAAAAAGATTTCTATATTGGCTAGCAAAACAAAATTCAATCTGTGCTTTAAAATTTCTCTGGAGGATGGGCGAAATGGCTCACGCCTGTAATCCCAGCACTTTGGGAGGCCAAGGCGGGTGGATCACGAGATCAAGAGATCAAGATCACCCTAGTCGACATGGTGAAACCCCGTCTCTACTAAAAATACAAAAATTAGCTGGGCATGATGGCACGCGCCTGTAGTCCCAGCTACTTGGGAGGCTGAGGAGGGAGAATTGCTTGAACCCAGGAGGCAGAGGTTGCAGTGAGCCAAGATTGCACCATTGCACTGTGGCCTGGGTAACAAGAACGAAAACTCCAGCTCAAAAAAAAAAATTTCCCTGGAGGCTGAGGTGGAGGCTCACACCTATAATTCCAATACTTTGGGAGGCCAAGGCAGAAGGATTGCTTGAGCCCAGGAGTTTGAGACCAGCCTGGGCAACATAGGAAGACCCTATGTCAAAAAAAAAAATAATAGCCCAGTGCAGTGGTGCACACCTGTGATCCAAGCTACTCAGGAGGCTGAGAAGGGAGGATTGCTTGAGCCCAGGAAGTTGAGGCTGCAGTAAGCTATGATCACACAACTATACTCCAGCCTGGGTGACAGAGCAAGACTCTGTCTTAAACCAAAATAAGAGAAAATAAAATCTCTCTGGAGTGATGGCCAGAACATATTGTCTAGCAAAAAGTGTGAGGTAGGAAGTGACTCTCATATGCTACCATTTATCTAATACAGGGACAGATACACACATGTATGAACTTACATTAAAAATGAAAAAGGAGGGTGTTCTAATCACCTGAATCAGCATAACAAACTATGCTTTTCATGGTTCTGAACAATCATTTTATTACATAAATGATTATTTGGGTCAGGAATTCAGGCAGGGCTGGCTGGTTGGTTTTTCTTTCCCGTGTGGCACTGATGGAGGTCACTCATTCACATCCAGTTGGAGGATGGGCTCATCTGGAGGCTCCTTGATGGCTTCCCTCACATAAGTGTTTGGCGGGCAGGCTGGGCTTAGCTGGTGGTGCCTACACACGGCCTCTTCAAAAAGGGGTCTTGGAAGTGGCTGGACTTCTTCACATGGTGGCTCAGGAGGCTCCAAGCGTGAGTGTCCCAGGTGAGCTGGGTGGAGGCTCTAAGGCATTTTCCAACCCACCTCAGAAGTCTGTGAGAATCATTTCTGCCAGACTATTATCTAAAGCTGTCACAAGTCCTCCAGATGCAACCAGAGGGACATAGACCACATATCTCAATGGGATGAATATCCAAGGATTTGTGGCCGTGTTTCACAAAGGCCATGAAGGATAGACTGTATATTGTGCATAATGGTTACACACGGGGAAGGGTGGGGGAGGGGCGGGACGGACAGGATAGAAGTTAGACTTCTCTGAATAGAATTCGTTTTGTGGATTTGATTTTAGAAGCATGTAAGTATGTTATATGATTATAATGAAAGTGTTACAAATTCCCTAAACATTGAAAGCAAAAGGAAACAAAGGAACCTGTGTATACACATTTTACAACCACATTGAGAGGAAGTACTCCAAGGAACTTTAAAATCCCGTAATTTGACTATATGTCCCTGGTGTAATATGCCCTCAAGACAAAAAGAAACAGCCATTTAAACCGTTCCAATCATTGCATGATGTTGATGGTGCTGAGATTATTCTGATGTCACTGTGTGTGTACAGTGGCTTCATGCAAATGGTTTCCTGACTTTATTAATCTGTGTCATTGAGAACCAGATTCTTGCCCAGAGGAAATGAATACAAATGAATAGTAGCAGTTAAGTGAAAGTTAACTAGCAGTTAAGTGCAGTCCTAAATTTGAATAGGTCGTATCATTATGAATTAACGATGTAGAAATACTGACCACAGGCTGGGCACGGTGGCTCATGCTTGTAATCCCAACACTTTCAGACCCACCTTGAGAGGCCGAGGTGGGCAGATCACTTGAGGGCAAGAATTCAAGACCAGCCTGGCCAGCATGGTGAAACCTGTCTCTACTAACAAAACCAAACAAAACAAAATTAGCCAGGTGTGGTAGTGCACACCTGTAATCCCAGCTGCTTGGAACGTTGAGGCAAGAGAATCACTGGAACCCAGATGGTAGAGGTTGAAGTGAGTGAAGATCAGGCCACTGCACTCCAGCCTGGATAACAGAGAGAGACTGTGAGAAGAGAAAGAAGAAGAAAGAAGAAGAAAAGAAGAAGAAGGAGGAGGAGGAGAAGGGGGAGGAGGGGGAGGGGAGAAGGGGGAGGAGAAGGAAGGGAGGGGAGGGGGAGGGGAAGGAAGAGAATGGGGAAGAGGAGGCGGGGGAAGAGGAGGAGAGGGAGGAAAAGGAGGGGGAGGAGGAGGAGGAAAAAGAAGAGGGAAGAGGAGGAGGAGGGGGGGAGAGGAAGAGGAGGAGGAGGAGGAAAAGAAGGAGTGGAGAAGAAGAAGAATTAGAAGAAGGAGGAAGATGAGGAGAAGGAGGAGGGAGAGGAGGAGGAGCGGAAGGAGGAGGAGGAGGGGGAGGAGGGGGAGAAGAAGGAGAAGGAGGAGAAGAAAGAATAAGGAGGAGGAGGAGGAGAACTACTGACCACTGTGCACCCCGGGTACCCAAGTCATGGTTTTTTTAATTTCATTTTATTTTTCTTTTTTATATTTTGTTTTACACACTATTTTGACAAAGGTTGTGGTTTCTAAACACCATTTCTCACTAAAAGGAGTAAGAGCTCCTAGGAGAAATGGCTGACTCCAGGCATTTCTTAATGCACACACTAAACCTACAGCATCTTACCAAACCAGAGAGCAAGTACATTCTCAAAGACCACTGGGGTCATGTCCAAAGCACTCAACAGCCAGCTTTGAAGATGGGACAATTTGAACTTCAATTAGGACAATTAATACAATCAATTAAAACACAGAAAATATCCTTGAACTCATGAGTTCATAGTTATTTTTTTATCCCTACTTGATCACCAGTGGAAGAGCAATTCAATTTAGAAAACAGTTAGAGGAACCAGATCAAGCATATATCACTTTATAAACTGTACCATCAGTTAGCCAAATAGCAGAGGTTTGGTTGAGGGGAAGTTTCTATCTATAGAAACATTTCCGTGAATACATGAAGGAACCAGAGCATTAGAATATCACCATTATGCAACCACTAATTTGTTTTAAATTTATTTGCAACCGCTAATAAATTAATGAGTCTAGGCAGTGAGCAGCAGCAGCTGCTAACACCACAAAGAGAGCGCAGAACACTGCCTCCCAGCAGAAGAGCAAAGAACTCCGAACCAAGTGTTCTTGCCAAAAAATAAAAAAGGTCCAACCTGATCTGGTCGAGTGGCTAGACCAGCTACCGCTGTACCAGAAATGCAGACTAGGGGAGACTCTACAATTTCACAACACAGTTTCTTCAACAAATAAATTGCCTTGTTAGGCAGTCCATCCGCCCGTCGAGATGAGGGGTCTTACTCAGATACCAAATCAAACCATTCTTTTGTTAATTCTATTACTTATGAGACCACTGGAAGTTTGAACAGAGACTGGTTTGTTGCTGATATTGTTGTTACTTGTGTAAATATTAAAGACAGTTATTGTCATTTTTTAAGATCCTAATCATCCAGAGCTATGCTCTGAAATAGTTATGAATTAAATTATACAGTGTCTGGGATCAATGACATGGGAATGTTCGGATGATTTGGGAGGGGAAGTGGCTGAGGGTAGGATAAGACAGGACTCCGTGCAGGCATCACTGCTGCAGCTGATGGTGGCTTCCTGAAGGTTCCTTATGCAACTCTCTCTATTTCTGTGTATGTCTGAACCTTTCATAATAAAAGCCTTCTGTATGTAAATTTTCACATCATAAAAAATTTATATGTAGAAAAAAGTCTAGAAGGATATAAATCAACATACTAGCAGATGGGATTATAGGCAAATTTACTTTTTAAATTGCTTTGTGTCTTCTACAGTACTCTAAAAACCTGGGAGAGAGATGAAAGCAAACTATTCCACGCTTCCGAGGAAGGTTTCGCCTGGGCTCTGCAGGTGGTCGGGTACATTGGCACCCTGGACCAGGCATACATTTGTCTGTACCAACCACGGCCCTTACAGACAAATGCGCTTCCACCACCCGAATTCTCTTCTGGGAATCATGCCCGAGGAAATCATCTCAAATCTGAAATGCCAACAAAACTACCTGCGCAAAGTGTCTACGTCGGGGCTATTTACTGGAGTGGACGCTGGAGCCGGAGGCCGCGTCCAGGGAGGGGAGTGTCTCGGGGAAGCCACAGAAAACGGTAACCACAGGGCAGAAGGCCGCAGAGGCTACTGGGGCGCGCGGGATGCGCATCTGCACATCCGACACATCCGTTTTGCAAACCCGTGCGGAAAAAGGACTGAAGCCAGTTATCAGCCTCCCGGGACGCCCCGCTAATATTTAAAATGGAAACGCCCCAGCCCCTCCTGGGGGAGCCTGGCTTTCTCAAGCCGCCCCGGAAATTCCCAGGAGGCCTAGGGTCCCTCACCCCACTGCTGCCGTGTTCCGTGTCCATCACACTCGCGACCTGACTTTGTCGTTTGCAACTTGTCCCTGCCCTCCTAGGGGGCTCCGTCTACACCCGCTCCTTTTCCCCACCTCCGACGCCCCTCCCGGGCTGCCGCCTGGGCCCACTTTCCCTGGAGGTGAGTTAAGGTCGGGTTTCTCTGGGAGGGTCCTCATAGGCAGTTCCGGCCTGGCCACTCCTTGCCCCAGGACGCCCTGGGCCGGGCACCTCCAGAAACATCTTCCCGCCTCCCCGGCAGGAGCTCCCTTTCCACACCGGCAGAATCCTCTGCGTATTTTCTTACACGAAGACCACTCTTTCTAAAAAAATCTTGTCCCCCTTTAAAGTGCGTGCCCCATGCCTGCGGACAGAATGACAGCCCTCACCTCGATTCCCCTCCCGCAGCGGTGAACCCCGCTGTCCCGGGGACAGGAGGATCCCTCATAAATACTACATATCCCAGCCTCCTTTGCGGCCACAGCTGGCCATGTGACCCAATGCCGCCAATGAGGTGCGAGCGGCGCGAGGCGCCCCTCCTGAAGGTGGCCTGCAGGAAGGGGAAGAATCCGCACCGCCCAGGGCAGAAGAGGGATGGGGCCCAGCCCGCTGTCGCCGCCGTGAACCACCGAGTGTTACAGGAGCGAATAATTGTCTCCCTTGTTTAAACCGTCGTTAACTTGGGTTTTGGTGTTTGTTTGTTTGTTTTTTGAGACGGAGTCTAGCCAGGCTGGAGTGCAGTGGTGCAATCTCGGCTCACTGCAACCTCCACCTCTCGGGTTCAACAATTCACCCTGCCTCAGCCTCCTGAGTAGCTGGAATTACAGGCGCCTGCCACCACGCCTGGCTAATTTTTGTATTTTTTAGTAGAGATGGGGTTTCCTCATGTTGGCCAGGCTGGTCTTGAACTCCTGACCTCAGGTGATCTGCCTGCCTCCATCTCCCAAAGTACTGGTCCCAGCCAGTTTTGTTTTTTAATATGTAACCAACCCTTGCCGGGCACAGTGGCTCACGCCTGTAATCCCAGCACTTTGGGAGGCCGAGGCGGTCAAGAGATCGAGACCATCCTGGTCAACATGGTGAAACCCCGTCTCTACTAAAAATACAAAAAATTAGCTGGGCATGGTGGCGCGTGCCTGTAATCCCAGCTACTCGGGAGGCTAAGGCAGGAGAATTGCCCGAACCCAGGAGACGGAGGTTGTGGTGAGCCGAGATTGCACCATTGCACTCCAGCCTGGGTAACAAGAGCGAAATTCCGTCTCAAAAAAAAAAAAAAAAGTAACCAACCCTGCATCTTAGTCAATAAACTCAGTCTATTAAAGCCTGCCCAGGGCCAGTGGGTTGTCTTTCTTCAGGTTCTTCCAGAGGCAGAACCCGAGAGGAGGATTCAGGTGCAAATGTTTCCCTAGGGAGGTTCTCCCAGCGGAAACCAGCGAGGGAGCCTGGGAAAGAGAAGGAGAAGCCAAGCAAGGGTTTCTTCCATTTCCATCCCTGCTGTGGTCTGAGCTCCCCAGGGAGCTCAGAGCACCAATTAGGCCTCCAAATTTGTTCTGCCTTCAGGCAAGGGGCTGGGCTTTCCTGCGACATACTTCTCTGAAGCAGGTTCAAGATGCAGGGGTTAGCAGCACAGTACAGAGCAGGGAGGGAGTGGGCTTGTCCCAGTAAGAAGGTCTGTAGGCTCTGGTCAAGGCACCAACATTACCTTATGCCCAGGAGTCTCGGACCCTTTGCAGCAGCCTTCCAGGCCGTCTGTGATTTCCACACCTGTCAACCTCTCCCACCCATCTCGACCCACCTCCTCACACCCTGGCCCAACAAGATGAATGACTGTTAGCCCCACAAACACTTCCCCGGACCTTCAACCAGGAGTGCAATACCCCAATCCACCAGCCTTCATCCCTAGGACCTCCAGCCAGCCACACTAACAGCCAGGCCTTCATCCTCTGCGTCCCAGAGATTTCTGGCAGACAGCACAAGATCTGGGGTAGGACTGATCAACAAAGCATGCTGGGATTTGCCCAGAGAGGGTGTCAGGTCCCAGCACACGGGGCTAACAACATGAAGGATCAGAGAGGTGCAATGACCTGTCCAGGGCCACACAGCTAACAGGGAGGGGCTGAGATGGTGAGAAGAGGAGAAAGCAGTGCCACAGAGAAGTCTAAAGGTGCAAAAGAAGCTGGGAGAAGTAGACCTCAGACTGTGGGGAGCCCCCAGTGCTGGTGTGGACGGCGTGGTCCCGTGGGGATCCCTGTGTCATTTGCTGAGCACTTCGTGGTCAGCTCCTGCACTCCCTGCCATGATTCTCCTTGGGTTCTCCCAGGACACTCTGAGACATGAGAAGATTTGGACTCAAGTAAATCCTAGGAAATACCCATAGGGAAGTGGAGAAGTGAGACAGGGAAGAGCCAACCAGGGCCATGTTATCAACAGAGCTACCGCTGGCTGCAACTGGAGCTCCCTCCCCTGAAAACGGCACAGGATATACACTTCCAGGTCTCTCTCGGCTGGAACAGCAGCCTTAGCTTTGCACTCACGCAAGCAGCCTTGACACCTCCACTCCACTCCATAGAGGGGAGACGTGATGACTCACTGAAAGTCACCCACAGACAGAAGGGACCAAGTGGGCCCCAAGAGGGGGTCTGGGCACCTGGCCAGGTTCTGCCCTAGTCCAGTCAGGTCTCCAGGACCCCAAGATGGCAGGTGTGTGCCCGCTCATAAGCGCAGCCTGTGAAATTTCACAGTCCTGGGTCACATTCCTCCTGCCTCCTAGCCCAGGGTCTAAGGGCAAGCCCAGCTCCTCCATGGATATGTGTCCTCAGGGAGCTCACGGGGACAGATTGTAGTTGAAGGTGACTGGAGGAAGAAGAGTAAACTTGGGCTTGGCCCAAGAGGAGGCAGTGGAGGCAGGGACCAGAGGGACAGCATGATTCCTGGGGCGCCTACTGTGTCCTGCAGGTTCCTTGCCACAGGGTTCTGTTGAAAGCACCCTCAGTCCCGCAAGATCCTGCTCCAATTTGCAGATGAGGAAACTGAGTCTCTGAGAGGTGCGGTGACATCTTCAAGGTCATACAACCTGGGACGAGGGTGTCAAATTCAAAGTTGTCTGACCCAAGTGCTGGTGACAGTGGGGGCTGAATGCAATCAGATGACGTCTCTCCCAGCTCACAGCTCTCCCATGACTTCCCTTATGCCCTGAATATGAAGTTCAGCCTCTCTGCCATGGCCTGCAGGGCCTGTGCCATCTGTCCTTCAAACCCTCAGTCTCTTGGGTGGCACGAAATCCCTGCCTGCCCCTGGGCTTTTAAATTCAAAGGTAAATAATTTAATTAATTGAATATAATCATTTGATGTAATTAAGCTTAACTAGTTTAAATGACTTTGCTAATTAACTTAGATTGAGTTCACTGCTTCTCCTTGGAGTGACCATGGGGTGCTGCTGGAAGAATGGGGGGAACGGGGCTTTCCTGGAGGGTGAGTGCCTCCTCCCTGCCTGACGCCTGGCTGAGCAGGCCCAGCTCTGTCTGAACGGGACACCTCCAGTTCTGGAATACAACCTGGCACATATGAGGGGCTCAGACAATATGTGCCATCGGCCAAGCCCTGTGGAGAACCACCCAGACAGGGCCCTGCCATCAAGTTCATGCTGTACCTCCTTTTCCTTGGATGTTGTGGGAATAGGGAGCCATGGAGGGCTTGGGAGGCAGAGAAGGGATGAACTTCCTCGGCTAGTGCACAGAGTAACTCCCCCATCCCCAACCAGAGTCTGCAGCTGCCGCTGCCTCCCCAGGCCTCTCCAATTCAAGTCCCCAATAAGGCTGGCCTATAATAGGAATAGAGCGGCCCACAGCTTCTTCGAGGACAGAGCAGGTGGCTGCAGCTAAACCTGGCTTGGCAGGTGGCTCACTGAGGCGGGGCAGAGCTTCAGCTTGGGGTAGGGCCTGGAGGCCGGACACCTGGGTTTCTGAGCTTCCCTGGCTCTGCCTCACTCTCTGGTGGCCTCAGGAGGGGCTGGAGCCTCACTGAGCCTCTGTAACCTCCAGGAGAAGCCGGCTGCCCTAGGCATGAAGATACACAAGTTCTGATAAACACAGTACAGCCGATGTACATATAGACCCTCCCACCTGGTTTCCAAAAGGATTTGCAACAGCTTTCACAAGAGGCGAAGAAATGAGCATTGACAGCGAGCCAGGGTTTACACATGGGGCCCTGGTCACAGGCCTGGGGGACTAGAACAGAGATAAGAAGATAGAACCCAGATCCCTCCAGGAATAGCATGTGCATAAGAGTGAGCTCCCCATCAGAGCAGCTATGCAAGCAGAGGCCAGCAGGTCCTGGTGGGGCTATGGTTGAGGGGACTGGTACATCAGGGAGAGTTGTGGTCAGATGCAAAGCCCATGTTGGAAGATGATGTGACTGGTCCTGCCTGCCCACCACGGCCCCTCTCCACAAGGAAGCCAGGATGCGAAAATGCTGGCGTTGGGGACCTGTCTTCATCAGTTTCATTGTTGCTATAACAAAATACCACAAACTAGGTGATTGCGTCTTCTTTTTTCTTTTTTTAAATCGAGACAGGGTCTCGATCTGTCACCCAGGCTGGAGTGCAGTGGTGATCACCACTCACTGCAGCCTCGAACTCCTGGGCTCAAACAGTCCTCCCACTT
>JAPYYA010004313.1:0-11934 GCA_028533165.1 Leontopithecus rosalia | reverse complement strand
GAATGCTAACTGTTCCTCTTTGTGTGTCTGGTAGAATTTGGCTGTGAACCCATCTCGACCTGGGCTTTTTTTGTGTGGTAGGCTCTTAATTGCTGCCTCAACTTCAGACCTTGTTATTGGTATATTCATAGTTTCAGCTTCCTCCTGATTTAGGCTTGGGAGAATGCAAGTGTCCAGGAATTTATCTATTTCTTTCAGGTTTACTAGTTTATGTGCATAGAGTTGTTTGTAATATTCTCTGATGATGGTTTGAATTTCTGTGGAATCTGTGGTGATTTTCCCTTTATCATTTTTATTGCACCTATTTGGTTATTCTCTCTTTTCTTTTTGATCAATCTGGCTAGTGGTCTGTCTATTTGTTGATCTTTTCTTAAAAAAAGCAGCTCTTGGATTTACTGATTTTTTAAAGGTTTTCTCGTGTCTCTATCTCCTCCTAAGATCAGTTCTGCTCTGATCTTAGTTATTTATTGTCGTCTGCTGGGTTTTGAGGTTTTTTTGATCTTGCTCCTCTAGCTCTTTCAATTTTGATGATAGGGTGTCACTTTTGGATCTCTCCACTCTTCTCATGTGGGCACTTATTGCTATATATTTTCCTCTAGAGACTGCTTTAAACGTGTCCCAGAGATTCTGCTATGTTTTGTCTTCATTCTCTTTGGTTTCAAAGAACTTCTTTATTTCTGCCTTCATTTCATTGTTTATCCAGTCAACATTCAAGGCCAGTTGTTCAATTTCCATGAAGCTGTGTGATTGTGAGTTAGTTTGTGAATTCTGAGTTCTAACTTGATTGCGCTCTGGTCTGAGCAACTGTTTGTTATGATTTCAGTTGTTTTGCATTTGCTGGGGAGTGCTTTACTTCCAATTATGTGGTCAGTTTTAGAGTAGGTGTGATGTGGTGCTGAGAAGAATGTATATTCTGTCGATTTGGGGTAGAGAATTCTGTAAATGTCTATCAAGTTTGCTTGTTCCAGGTCTGAGTTCAAGTCCTGGATTCCCTGTTAATTTTCTGTCTGGTTGATCTGTCTAATATTGACAGTGCAGTGTTAAAGTCTCCCACTATTATTGTGTGGGAGTCTAAGTCTCTTTGTAAGTCAGTAAGAACTTGCCTTATATATCTGGGTGCTCCTGTATTGGGTCCATATTCATTTAGGATCATTAGCTCTTCTGGTTGCATCAATGCTTTTACCATTATGTAAGGTCCTTCTTTGTGTCTTTTGATCTTTGTTGCTTTAAAGTCTATTTTACCAGAGATGAGAATTGCGACTCCTGCTTTGTTTTGCTCCTCATTTGCTTGGTAAATCTTCCTCCACCCCTTCATTTTGAGCCTTTGGTGCATTTAGCCCATTTACATTTAGGGTTAATGTTGTTATATGTGAATTTGATACTGCCATTTTGAAGCTAGCTGGCTGTTTTGCCTGTTAGTTGATGCAGATTCTTCATTTTATTGATGCTCTTTACCATTTGGTATGTTTTTGGAATGGGTGGTGCTGGTTGTTCATTTCTGTGTGTAGTGCCTCTTTCAGGAGCTCTTGTAAAGCAGGCCTGGTGGTGACAAAATCTCTGGTTACTTGCTTGTTCACAAAGGATTTTATTTTTCCTTCACTTATGAAGCTCAGTTTGGCGGATATGAAATTCTGGGTTGAAAGTTCTTTTCTTTAAGGATATTGATAATTGGCCCCTCCTCTCTTCTGGCTTGCAGGGTTTCTGCCAAGAGATCTGCTGTTAGTCTGATGGGCTTCCCTTTGTGGGTGACCTGACCTTTCTTTCTAGCTGCTTTTAGCATTATCTCCTTCATTTCAACCCTGGTGAATCTGATGATTATGTGCCTTGGGGTTGCTCTTCTTGGGGAATATCTTTGTGGTATTCTCTGTATTTCCTGGACTTGAGTATTGGCCTGCCTTGCTAGGTTGGGGAAATTTTCCTGGATATCCTGAAGAATGTTTTCCAGCCTGGATTTATTCTCTTCATCACATTCAGGTACACCTATCAAACATAGATTAAGTCTCTTCACATAGTCCCACATTTCTTGGAGACTCTGTTCATTCTTTTTTGTGCTTTTTTTCTCTAATCTTGCCTTCTCATTGTATTTCATTGAGTTGATCTTTGACCTCTGAAATCTTTTCTTCTGCTTGATCAGTTTAACTGTTGAGACTTCTACATGCTTTGTGAAGTTCTTATGTTGTGTTTTTCAGCTCCATCAGTTCACTCATATTCTTCTCTAAGTTGTCCATTCTTGTCATCATTTCCTCAAATCTTTTTTTGAGGTTCTTAGTTTCTTTGCATTGAGTTAGAACGTGTTCTTTTAGCTCATGGAAGTTTCTCATTACTCACCTTCTGAAGTCTGATTCTGTCATTTCATCACACTCATTCTCTGTTCACCTTTGTTCCCTTGCTTGTGAGGGGTTGTGGTCCTTTGTAGGAGGTGAGGTGTTCCCATTTCAGGTGTTTTCCGCCTTTCTGCACTGGTTTCTTCCCATTTTTGTGGATTTATCCACCTATCATCAGAGTAGTTGCTGACTTTCCAATTGGGTCTCTGGATGTCCAGATTGTTGATGATGAAGTATTTCTGTTTCTTAGTTTTCCTTCTAACAGTCCAGCCCCTCTGCTGTAGGACTGCTGAGGTCCACTCCAGGCCTTGCTTGCCTGGGCAACACCTGTAGCAGCTGCGGAACTGTGAAGGTTGCTACCAGATTCTTCTGCTATCTTTGTCCCAGAATGATGCCCACCAAATGTCAGTCTGATCAGTCCTTTGTGAGGTGACTCTTTGGATATACGGGGCTTGGGAGCTGCTTGAGGAGACTGTCTGTACTTTCTAGGAGCTCAAGTGATCTGTGAGCTCCATTGTTCATTCAGGGCTGCTAGTGAGGTACATTTAAGTCTGCTGCAGCAGAACTCATAAAGCCCCTATTTTTCCCCAGGTTCTTTGTCCCAGGGAGTTAGAGCTTTTTTTATGAGTATCCGTTTCACTGTCTTGCCCAGCCAGGAGACAGTCTAGTCACTGCCTGCCTGCAGAGGCTATGCTGAGCTGCTCCGAGCTGCACCCTACTGCTGTGAGCTCTGCCCTGTGCTGTGGGCTCCCCCTTGCTGCCGTGTGTAATTCCTTGTAGTCCTGTTTATATGGGTATGGTTAGAACTGCCATGGCAATGGTAGCCCGCCTCTGTAATGGCGGACTCTCTCTGTTATGGTGGGTTGCCTCAGCAACAGCAGCCTGTGTCAGCAATGGCAGAGTACCTCCATAGGGGTGGAGTGCCTTGGTAATGGCAGATGCCCTTCCCAACGAGCTGCATCATCCTGGGTTTAGCTGTGCCTGCTGTGAAACTCTCAACCCTGAGAGTTTCCAATGGCAATTTTTTTTGTTTGTTTGTTTTTGTGGGGTTGGGAACCAGCGAGCCTGATCACCTGGCTCCATGCCTTAGAGCCCTTTTTTTATAAGTTGAATGGTTGACTCTCTTCTAGGTGTTCTAGTCACCTGCTGAAAGGGCACCGGGATCTGTGTGATTTCCCATGTGGTAAACCACTGTGCCGGCTGAAACAATGTTGCTGCCCAGGAATATCCTGGCCTCACTTATTGTTTAACTCCTGTTTAATCAGGTGAATGTGCTGATCTGCCTTCCCAAATCTCAAATTGCCGGTTTAACAGGGCAACAAGACCAGTGTATTTTGTATGGAGTGCCACTGCACTGCGGCACTGGCTGAAACAGCCGTGCTGGCCAGAACAGCCACACCAGCCGAAACAGCCGCACTGGTGGCTCATGGGGCTCCTATACCTGGGAATCTCCTGGTCTGTGGGCAATAAAGATCCATCTGGAAATGCGGCGTCCACTCAACCTCTGCACTTTCACTGGGAGCTGCAATCCTGAGTTCCTCCTATGGCACCATCCTCTCCCTCAAGTATCAAGAGATGACTTCGTTTTTTTTCTTTTTTTTAAATTTTGGATTTAGAAATATTTAGATAAAGTCATGAGTGTATCTTGAAGGAAATAGTCACCATTGCTGTATTTGATAGCATGATCTCCAGTGGTAGTTCTAAGGAACTCCTTTCATTGGCCTGGGGTCTTGGAGAAGGTGGGGTTCCTCCCAGGTTAAAAGTCCCCCCTTCCATCCTTCCTCCACACCCTTTCAGACTCCATGTTTGGGTCCCCTTCCAGGAACACTCCCTTCATGGAAGCAGTCTGTCTCTCTCCTGGATTTCCCCAGTGAAGTCCCCTTCCACTCTCTCATGGAAGCCAGTCTTTCCCTCCTAGACTCCATCTCTTGCTATTCCTTTCCACTCAGTGTGGAAGCTGCTTTCTTCTCCTGGATTAAATCTTTCTGGATTCTCTTACTCAATGTGAGAGCTGTTTCTTTCTCCTTCTCCTGTTTCTCTCTCTAAATAAATCACTTTCTACAAACATTTTTGAGTCTGGCATTTACTGCACGCTGTGCCATAGGCCCCTCTCCCATTCTTGAGAGGGCAGGAAACCAAGAACTTGGAGAATTGTCTTCTCATGGGAGCTGAGGGCACCCTGAACCCCTGAACCCCAATATTACAATAGGTTGTATGTGTCTAGGAATTTGCCCATTTTTTCTAGGTTATCCAATTTGTTGGCATGTAATTGCTCATAGTAGTCTCTTATGAACTTTGTATTTCTGTTCTGTCAGTTATAATGAATCCCCTTTTATTTCTGATTCATTTAATTCTTCTAAAAAGTAAGTTTAGCTAGATGTTTGTTAATTTTGTTTATATTTTTTAAAAAAGCTCTTTGCTTTATTTTTTTCATTATGTTTCTGCTGGTGGAGGGGGCCTGGTGCCCGAGGCTTGGGGATCTTGCTTGGCACCATGGTGCACCAAGTCACAGGCACTGGCCTAGAGCCCAGAACTGTAGAGGCTTGGCTGGTGCTGGATTTTACTGGAGTGAGGTAAGTGTTGAGATTCAAGGCCAAGTCCTGTACTCACTTTCCTAGCTTTCTCCCACATGAAAGGCTGTGTTGCCTGGGGTTGGAGAAGGGGTGACAGAGATACTGTAAAACTATTTCCCCACCCTTTTCAGTGTGTATGTGCGTGTATGTGTGAGTGTGTGTGCTCACATGCACATTTATTTCTGTGCTACACATAGGTGCTGTAAACTCTCACCTGGTTTCCTTAGATCTTTGAAAGTATTTTCTTGCATTTCTTTATTCTTTCTGCAGAAATATCCACTTGAACAACTATCTTGCATGGATAGTTTTTCAGATGGATATTTCTGCAGAAAGACAAGTTCTAGAAAGCCCCACTCTGCCACATTGCTAATGTTCAATCCCCTTTTATTGATTGATTATTTTTACACAGAACTTTCATCTTTAGTGGATTAGACTTTAGTCTGTAAATATGATAAACTACATTGATTGATTTTTTAATATTAAGCCAATATTGTATTTTTGGTACATATGCTACTTGAACATAATTTTTAAAAATCTGTACCATTTTTTGTATTGCCCCTATTAAAATTTACCACAAACTTAATGGCTTAAAACAACCCAAAGTTGTCCATAGGTTAGTAGTTCAACATCAGCTTCACTAGGCTAAATTTGAGGTGTTGGCATGACTGTGTTGCATTCTGGAGGCTCAAAGGGTGAATTGATTTCCTCGTCCTTCACAGCTTTAAGAGGCCACTCACATACCTTGGTTTATAACCTCTAATTTCCATCTTCGAAGCCAGCAGCTTTGCATCTCTCTGACAATTCCACTTTAGTCATCTCTCTCTCTCTCTTTCTCTCTCAGTCTCTCTCTTTCTATTGCTCTCTTCCACTCTTCATCTCTTTCTCTTTCCTGCCTCTTTCTTCACCCTTTAAGCACCCTTCTGATTACAATGGACTCAATCAAATAATCCAAGATAATCTCCCACTTAAAACCTTTCAGCCTAATTATCTCTTTTGCTATGCAAGGTAACGTAGTCATATATCACAGAGATTATTACAACAGCAGCTTTGGAGATTCAATATTCTGTCCACTACAATGTCTTATTTATTTATGGGTTTGATTTTCTTACAATGTTTTAAAGATTTCTGTGTTTGTATTCATTAGAGATATTAGACAAATTTATAAATGGAATGGGTTTGTCAGATTTTGGTATTAGGGCAATGATATCCTCACAAAACACAGAGTGTTCTCCTCTTTTCTATTTTCTAGAATAATTGTGTAGAATTGGTGTTTTAAATGTTTGGAAGAATTCAGAAGTGAAGCCACATGATTCTGGAGTATTTCTGGTTGAAAAAATTCAATTATAAATTCAATTTATTTAATAGACATGGTACTATTCATGTTATCTATTTCTTATGTGTGGCATTTGGTAGTTTACTTCTTTCAAAGAATTTATTTCTTCTAAGTTGTAAGATTTATCAACTAAAAACTGTTTATAATATTCTCTTAGTATTCTTTTAGTACCATGAGGTCTCTTTTATTTTAGACAATGGTAAATTGGGTGTGTTATCTTTTTTTGTTCCAACTATTCTGCCTATAGGTTTATTAATTGCATTTATATACTTAGAGAATCAGATTTAGTTTTCATTAATTTTTCTCTTTTTTTAGTATTTCTTTTTCAGTGATTTCTGTTGTTACCTTTCATTTTTTTTCTGACTTCTGCTTACAGTATAATTAATTTACTCTTACTTTTCTTGTGTTTTACCCAAATATTTGGCTTTCTTGGAGAAAAGAAAGGGGCTTTCCTCCTTATTTTTAGCTCTAAATTTTTATGTGGCATTATTTACTTCCTGACTGACAAGTTAATAAACATATTAGCATAGACCTGCTGATGATTAATTTTCTTTTGTTTTGTTGTCAGGAAACTATTTCACTTTCAATTCAGAAAGATGAAATTCTAGGTTAACAGGCTTCTCAGCCAATGAGGTGGTTTATACCTTTAATCCCAGCACTTTGGGAGGCTGAGGTGGGAGAATCATGAGGTCAAGAGATTGAGACCGTCCTGGCCAATGCGGTGAAACCCTGTCTCTACTAAAAATACAAAAATTAGCTGGACATAGTGGCGCCTGCCTGTAGTCCCAGCTACTCGAGAGGCTGAGGCAGAAGAATTACTTGAACCAAGGAGGCAGAGGTTGCAGTGAGCCAATATCCTGCCACTGCACTCTAGCCTGGCGACAGAGCAAGACTAAAAAAAAACAAAAACAACAAAACAGGTGTTTCCTTCCCTTTCAGTACTTCAAAGATAATGCTCCATAGTCTTCTGGCTTGATTTTTCCTGAAGAATTAATGTGATACTTCTGAGGATTTTACCTAATATCCAAATATCCAAATGAATTATGAAAGGGACTGTTTGGTGTACAGTTTTACACAGGGATTTTCTTTCCTTCCTTCCTTTCTTTTTCTTTCTTTCCTCTCTTTTTCTTTCCTTCCTTCTTCCCTTCCTTCCTTCCTTTTTCTCTCTCTTTATTTTTTTCTTGTGAGAAAAAGTCTTGTTCTGTCCCCCAGGCTCAGTGCAAACTCTGCCTCCCATCCTCAAGCTATTCTCCCACCTCAGTCCCCCAAGTAGCTGGGAGTAAAGTCATGCACCACATGTCTGGCTAATATTTGTATTTTTGGTCGAGACAGCATTTCACGATGTTGCCCAAACTGGTCCTGAACTACTGGACTCAAGTTATCTGCCTGCTCAGGCTTCCCAAAGTGCTGGAATTATAGGTGTGAGCCACTTCACCCAGCCTTACATAGAGCATTTTTGTTATTATCGTTCTTCCCTTTGGCCTTAGACAGATCTCACTAATATTTGTAGATTAGTATGCAGTCAAAAATTCAAGAGGCATTTTCTGGAGATCTTTGAAGTCTTTCAACATAGGTCCTTTTTCTCTCCACTATGCTGCCCCCCAAATTCTAGCAATTTGATCTCTCCAGACTCTGATCTTTACCTCCAGGGAACAGACAGGCTCTGCTTGATTTTTCCTGCCTGCACTGCATTCTGAAAACCATGCTAAGCAAAACGCTGCAGCACCTATTCCAATTATTTCCCTTCCTTTAAGAATTATTCTTTTTTCCTTTATATCCTATGTCTGAAAAAGCAGTAGATCATGTGCTTTTTCTCTCTCTTTTCTTATTCTTTTAAAAGAAAATGCAAACACAGTACCTATTACTACATCATGGCCAGAAGTACATATCCTCTACACATACGCATTTTAAACTATTTTTTCTCAGTTCCATTCTATCTTTTTAATGTCATCCAATTGGTTGCCTTAGCTTTTTTACATCATATTTTTTCACATTTCTGAAATTCGTTTTGTAATCTTACTTGGAGCAGAATATGGTTTCAGCTCCGTTTTGTTTTGTTTTTGTCTCTACTCATATTTTTGCCTAATTGTTTTGCAGTTGTTTCTGTCTTGCTCCTAGGATCTCTTACACAAAATCAACTCTCAAAATATCCATTTGAGGTAATGTTGCTGGTGTTACAGATTTCACCAAGGGACAGAGAAAAAGTTGAGTCATTTCTGACCTTAAGTCTGTGTCTCTGTGCCCTGAAATTTAGGTCAGCTTTTTCTTAATGAGGCAAAACATATTTTTTTTCCTATTAACTTTTAAAAATTTGTGGTAAAATACAAATAACATGAAATTTATAATTTAAACCACTTTTAAGTGTATAATTCAGTGGCAGATTACTTTCACAATATTGTGCAATCATAAATACGATCTATTTCCAAAACTTTTTCAGCATTTCAAACAGAACCTCTGTACCCAATAAATTATAACTCTCAGTGTCCTCTTTCCCCTGACCTTTGATAGCCTCTATCCGACTCTTTGTCTTTATGAATTTGCTTCTTCTAGGGACTTTTTGCAAGTGGATTTATACAGTATTCTACAAAATTCAAGCTCTTTCTTTACAAATCCTATCAGTGGATACTTCATGTTTGAAGGAAAGGAATAGAGCTAGTCTAGATATTTTACTTTTTTAACTATATAAAAACAGGCATCTTAGTAAGTGATTAATGTTTTCTTCCTACCCACTGCCAAAATAAAGTATTAGGTCCTAATGCCTGAAACTTTGAAATATCTTCAGATGGGGAAATTATTATGGATTGTCAGGTGGACCCTAAATGCAATCACAAGTGTCCTTATAAAGAAAGGCAGGGAAACACATTACCCATGAAGAGGAGGTAATGTGAAGGCAAAGTTAAGACAGATTTTAATTGGCTTTCAAGATTGAAGTAATGTGGGCAGAAACTAATAAATACCAGCAGCCTTCAAAAGCTGGAAGAGGCAAGAAATGAATTCTCCCTTAGCTCTTCAAGAAGGAGCCTGGTCCTGATGACACCTCAATTTCAACCCAGTGATACTGATTTTATAATTCCTGACTCCAGAGTTATAAAGCATAAATTTCTGTTGTTTTAATTCACCAAGTGTGTGGTGATTTTTATAGCCACCACAGGAAAATAATACAGGGTTCTTAACCATTTATAATGTTTGCACTAAAAGTCATGTAAATAAATATATACCTACTCAGATATTGAGTATTATTTACAATTTTATTTAAACATAGTTTACATAGAGCAATTTTCAATTATTCTTGTAAAATATATAAATATGTGTGTCTTTATCCTTTTCTTTTTCTTTTTATTTATTTATTTTGAGATAGAGTCTTGCTCTGGCACCCAGGTTGAAATGTCATGGCATGATCTCAGCTCACTACAACCTCTGCTTTCTAGCTTCAAACAATTCTCATGCCATATCCTCCTGAATAGCTGGGATTACAGGTGTGCTCCACCATGCATGAATAACTTTTGTATTTTTAGTAAAGATGAATTGTCACCATGTTGCTCACCTGGTCTCGAACTCCTGGGACTCAAGTAGTCCACCCACCTCAGTCTCTTGGATTGTAAGTGCTAGCTACCATGCCCAGCCAGTGTCTTTCTATTTGTGAGGAAGAACAATTTGGGGAAAATAAAGGTGTGCTAATATCTTTTCTCTCTTCCTCATATCCACCTCACCAAGGACTTTTGAATTTATACTTTAAGGATCCGTCATGCATGTCAACTTCACTGTATATTTGTTATCACTATAAACAGCCATATAAGCCCAGAAATCCACATTTAACCTATAGCAGCAACTTCCAAACTGGTCTCCTACCTTCCAAGCTTATCATTCTCATGTCTACTCTTTCCCAGAATGGGAGTAGACTTTCAAAAGTACATTTCTATTTGCATATTACTTCTAATTAAAATTATATAATACATTTTCTTTAGTTTTCTAGTTAAAATTCAAGCCCTTTAATTTAGCCAACAAGGCAATTTGTAATAAGGTGCCTACCTAACACTCTAGCATAATATCCTGTTATTCTCTTCTTAAAATCTCTTTTCTAATTATACTTTTATCACCACTCTACATGATTTTATTTTCCCTATTCTGTGCTCATCTGGAATCCCATAAATGCTCTATCATAGCTATTATCACACTATAGTGTTTAAAAAATGTATTCACTTAACTGTTTCACCTAGTTTAACAAAAATTTCTTTAGGATAAAGATCACATGATTATTTAGCCAAGTATGCCCATAAAAAGTGTACGGCTTACTTCATAGCTATATTTATCAAATTTTTATGTGAATACATTTGTGTTAAAGCCAAAATTTCCAAAAATGTATACTCGCTAAATGAAAAAACATTTTGGTGCAAATCAAAACTAAAACAGACCCATAGCAAACTTATGACTTTGAGGAGAATAAGAATAGGTACTTATCATGATTTTAAAGTAAAAGAACTCCAATTTTATATTTAGTTACTATTTTACATTTCTGACTTTGAAGGGAAACTAAGTGTTTACATATATGAAACTATGTTTTATAAGTTAATATAAACTTACATTAAATAAATATAAACTGCTAATCATATCGTTGATTTGTTCATTAATAATAAATTATTTATCACCTGGAATGGAGTTGACTACACTATTCTTTTCAAAAATATAAAGAATCAAAATTTTTCCTTTTTAATTTTTTATTATTTCCAACTGATTTCCCCTTTTGATACTAGCATTGTACATAGAGCCAAGAAGTATGGCAAGTAATGACATTTTCAATACAAGGCAATTAATCAAGTATTAATAAATAATTAGAGAATTTGATACCTTAAATAACAGGACTATCTTTACTGTTCAAAACTAGTTTACTTTTATGGACATTTTACTGCCTCATAGAAAAATCAATGGCTACAAGAAGGAATACATTCTAGGAACTAATTTTTAATAAAACACACTTCAGTGTTCTAAAATAAAAATACACACATACAGGAACAGATATTGCTGTTATATCAAGGGTCTAAATAGCTGACCTGGTTATTCCTAATTATTGATAGTATACCACAATACTAGCCTTGGCTTCTGCAAAAGCATGAGCAGAATTGATGGAAGAAATACAAATGATTTATTTATTTATTTATCTACTTATTTATGTTATTGCATTTTAGGTTTTGGGGTACATGTGCAGAACATGCAAGATAGTTGCATAGGTACACACGTGGCAACTGTGTTTTGCTGAGTTCTGCCCCTTCACACATATTTGGCATTTCTCCCCATACCATCCCTCCCCACTCCCCCCCCACTGTCCCTCCCTTATTTCCCCCTATAGACCTCAGTGGGTGGTACTCCCTTCCCTGTGTCCATGTGTTCTCATTGTTCATTACCCAACTATTAGTGTTTCCTTTTCTGTCCTTGTGTCAATTTTCTGAGAATGATGTTCTCCAGATTTATCCATGTCCCTACAAAGGACACAAACTCATCATTTTTGATTGCTCCATAATATTCCATGGTGTATATGTGCCATATTTTCCCAGTACAGTCTATCATCGATGGGCATTTGGGTTGGTTCCAGGTCTTTGCTATTGTAAACAGTGCTGCAATGAACATTCATGTGCATGTGTCCTTATAGTAGAACGATTTATAGTCCTTTGGATATATACCTAGTAATGGGATTGCTGGGTCAAATGGA
>JAPYYA010004312.1:0-11935 GCA_028533165.1 Leontopithecus rosalia | reverse complement strand
ATCTTTGATAAACCTGACAAAAACAAGCAATGGGGAAAGGATTCCCTGTTTAATAAATGGGGTTGGGAAAACTGGCTAGCTGTGTGCAGAAAGCAGAAACTGGACCCCTTCCTGACACCTTACACTAAAATTAACTCCAGATGGATTAAAGACTTAAACGTAAGACCAGGCACCATAAAAACCCTAGAAGAAAATCTAGGCAAAACCGTTCAGGACATAGGAGTAGGCAAGGACTTCATGACCAAAACACCAAAAGCATTGGCAACAAAAGCCAAAATAGACAAATATGACCTAATCAAACTCCACAGCTTCTGCACAGCAAAAGGAACAGTCATTAGAGTGAATCAGCAACGAACAGAATGGGAAAAAATTTTGCAGTTTACCCATCTGACAAAGGGCTGATATCCAGAATCTACAAATAACTATAGCAGATTTACAAGAAAAAGCAAACAAGCCCATTCAAAAGTGAGCAAGGGGAGACATACATGAGGCCAACAAACATATGAAAAAATGCTCATCATCGCTGGTCGTTAGAGAAATGCAAATCAAAACTACATTGAGATACCATCTCATGCCAATTAGAACGGCGATCATTAAAAAATCTGGAGACAACAGATGCTGGAGAGGATGTGGAGAAATAGGAACACTTTTACACTGCTTTTGGGAGTGTAAATTAGTTCAACCATTGTGGAAGACAGTGTGGCGATTCCTCAAGGACCTAGAAATAGATATTCCATTTTACCCAGCATTCCCATTACTGGGTATATATCCAAAGGACTATAAATTGTTCTACTATAAGGACACATCCACACGAATGTTCACTGCAGCACTGTTTACAATAGCAAAGATCTGGAAGCAACCCAAGTGCCCATTGATGATAGACTGGACAGAAAAAATGTGGAACATATACACCATTGAATATTATGCAGCCATCAAAAACGATGAGTTTGTGTCCTTGATAGGTAAATGGATGAATCTGGAGAACATCATTCTCAGCAAACTGACACAAGAACAGAAAATGAAATACCGCATGTTCTCACTCATAGGCGGGTATTGAACAATGGGAACACATGGACACAGGGAGGGGAGAACTACACATTGTGGTATGTTTGGGGGAATATGGGAGGGACAGCAGGGGGTGGTGAGTTGGGGAGAGATAGCATGGGGATAAATGCCAGATATAGGTGAAGGGGAGGAAGGTAGCAAATCACACTGCCAAGTGTGTACCTATGCAACTATCTTGCATGTTCTTCACATGTACCCCAAAACCTAAAATGCAATAAAAATATTCAGTTACTCCCAGAGAGTATCTAGTGGTCTTGAGTTTACAAGTGATTACACTGGGAGGTGGTAGAGATGCTCTAATTAAAAACAAACTCAATCCTAAATTCCATTGCCTGTTCTTGCTGTCTGCAAATTGCCTGTCTCATAGTGTTTCTAAAATTGTTACCCTTTCTCTGACATTTTTGCTATCCCATTGGCTCTAGCAGCCCATTCTTCTCAGATCTGCAAAATATATCTTTAAGTATAAAACACACAGATTCACACACATGTACACATATATATGTATACGTGTATATATGTGTGTATATGTATACATAGACATAACGAAATGTAGAAGCACAGTGCAACAAAGAGTGATTTTTACTTGTGTTGGGCTCTTTTAATTCTCTAGCTTCTAACTAAATGAGGAGAGAAAACTTCATTTTAAATGTATACTCACGCTATTTTTAACTTTTGAACATACCCTTCTTGTAACATATAAATTTTAAAATATAGACAGTTATCATATTCTGTTAATATTTCATTAATATGTTTTTCTTTAAACCCAAAACTGAAAAGTGTTTTCTTAAAATTATTTATTTCAGTTTGAAGAGAAATGAATGTACTGTTACTTGTAACATTAACAAAAATATAAGTTAATATTTACCTTGTTTTTTATTCTACAGAAATAAACAGCATACATTTCACATCAAGTAGTTGAGATATACAAATTTGGATAATTTAACCCATGGCATTTATATAGCTATAAAGGGATTGCAGTGCATTTTTATATCCCATAGTAATACTTAAAGGGATTAAAAATATAAACAGTAAAATGGTATGCTTATTTCAAAAGTATTCTGTGATCTGGTATCACTGATAATGGTGTGTAAAATGTGCTGCAATTTTGAAGTCAGAGGACACAGAACACAGTACTAAAAATTACATTAACATCTCCCTATCATTTCTTTTAAAACCTTTATACTTCAGTCACCATTATACATTCTTAGAGTTAAAAAAATTATAAGATAAACTAGGCAGCATATCAAAGTATCTTTTGTTAACTTGAATCATTGGAGAAAAAGGCCCTGTGGCTTTTGAGTTCATACACCCAAGTCATTTTAGGCTCAATAATTTTATTATCATTATCACCATTTTTTCCAGTGGTTTATCTTCAACTACCAAGCACAAATGGAATCCAAAATGTGGAACATTTCTCCATTATGTTGTCTTCCAGTGTTTAAGCAATCTTCTCCTTTAAAGCTATGAGAAATGTGTCAAGATAGCTACTTCTGAGTATATATTTGCAGATTTATCTATTTTGTCTAATGATGACACATATGCCTTCTTTTTATGTGCTTTATGCCTGAAATTTTACAATAATAACTATAGCCAATTTCCTAGAAATTATGTTTTATAGCATTGAATCAATTTAATTCAATAATATTTTAGTGAATCCTTTTGCCAAGTAACTTTTTAAACTCAGGGCACACAGAGACACATGGGACATGGGACATGGGACATGGGACATGGGAAATGGGACACAGTTTCTGCCTTCAAGAATCTTTGAGTTGAAAGAGAGAGGAGTATATGCAATGTGATAGAAGAGCTATATCCATAGCCCTAGAGACCTCAAAGAATAACAATCTTAGAATAAGGAAGAGAGAAAAATTGTGTTTGGAGTTTGATATTTATTCTAAGCCTTAAAAAGTGAACAGAGCATGGCCAAGTGAATCCATGGAGGATGTTCTAAGCAAAGAATAGTAAATGCAAACATAAAATTTGTGAATGTTTATAGCATGTATCTGGCACATTTAGAGAAATAATTTACTTTAGAAAGATGAGATTATAGTACACATTAGGGAAGCAGTAAAAGACTGCCAGGTAATCGTAGCCTGGTCTTTTAGAACACAGATCCTGATATAAAAATTATAGAATAACGTTTTATTGGAGGGACAAGTGCAATAAGAAGAGAGATAAAGAGATGTCAAAGAAGAAGGGAAAAGCAAGATAAGGCATCCGTTTTATTGTTAACTGTAAGTTTTAAAGCAAATGCAACCATAGCTTAGCTGTTTATCCACTAAGATTTTCAGAATGCACTACATTGTATCACTGAGGGTCAGATTCCTTGATTAGTGCAGAAAGGAGAATCAATAATTTATCCACTTGGTTATTTTTTTCTCCTGTTTTTCATTGTTTGAAGAATGAGAAGACAGCAAAATATATGGGATATAGCTAACCTAGTGATAGAGGGAAATTTAAGCTGCAAATGCCTCTACTAGTAAATTGAATCCAAAAGCACATTGAAAAATTATACAACATGATTAGTGGGGATGCAAGGATGGTTCAACATACATACATGAATAAATATAATACACCACATTAACAGAATAAAGGATAAAAACCAAATAATTATCTCAGTAGATACAGAAAAATGTATTTGATAAAATTCAATGTCCATTCACGATAAAAAGTCTCAACAACTTAGATATAGAGAGAATATACCTTAACACACTAAAGCCATATGTAACAAACCCACAAGAAAAAAAAAAAACAAATACGAAAACCACATGATTATCTCAATAGATGCGGAGAAGTCCTTTTACAAAATTCAACAGCCCTTTATGCTAAAATCTCTCAGTTAACTAGGTATTTATGGAATGAATCACAAAATAATAAAAGCTATTTATGAAAAAACACAGCCAATATCATACTGAATGGGCAAAAACAGGAAGCATTCCCTTTGAAATCTGGCACAAGACAAGTGTGCCCTCTCTTCACCACTCCTAATCAACCTAGTATTGGAAGTTCTGGCCAGAGCAATTAGGTGAGAAGAAGAAAAAAAGGGTATTCAATTAGGTAAAGAGGAAGTCAGATTGTCTCTATTTGCAGACGACATGGTTGTATATTTAGAAGACCCCATTATCTCAGTGCAAAATCTTCTTAAGCTGATAAGCAACTTCAGCAGAGTCTTTAGATACAAAATCAATGTGCAAAAATCACAAGCATTCCCATACACCAATAACAGACAAAAATAGAGCCAAATCATGAGTGACCTCCCATTCACAATTACTACAAAGAGAATAAAATACCTAGGAATGTCACTAACAAGGGACGGGAAGGACCTCTTCAAGGAGAACTACAAACCACTGCTTACGGAAATGAGAGGACACATACAGATGGAAAAAATTCCATGCTGATAATCAGGAAGAATCAATATTGTGAAGTTGACCATAACAACCAAAGTAATTTATAGATTCATTGTTATCACCATCAAGCTACAACTGACCTTCATCACAGAACTGGAAATAAATCTTACATGGAACCAAAAAAGAGCCTGCATACCCAAGACAATTTTAAGAAAAAAAAAAAAAAACCTAAAAAACAAACCTGGAAGTGTCATGCTACCTGACTTCAAACTATACTACAAGGCTACAGTAATCAAAACAGCATGGTACTGGTACTAAAACAGAGATAAAAACAATGGAACAGAGCAGAAGTCTCAGAAGTAATGTAAAACATCTGCAATCATCTGGTCTTTGATAAACCTGAACAAAACAAGAAATGGGGAAAGGATTTTCTATTTAAATGGGGAAAGGTGTTGGAAAAACTGACTAGCCATATTCAGAAAGCTGAAACTGGATTCCTTCCTTAAACCTTATAAAAATTAACTCCAGATGAATTATAGATTTAAACATAAGACCTAACACCATAACAACCCTATAAGCAAATCAAGGCAGTACCATTTAGGACACAGGCATAGGCAAGGACTACATGACTAAAACACAAAAAGCAATGGCAACAAAAGCCAAAATAGACAAATGGCATCTAATTAAGCTTAAGAGCTTCTGCGTAGCAAAAGAAACACTTCTTAGTGTGAACCAGCAACCAAAACAATGGGAAAAAATGTTTGCAGTCCACCCATCTGACAAAGGGCTAATGACCAGAATCTACTAAGAACTTAAACAAATTTACAAGAAGAAAACAACCCAATTAAAAAGTGGGTGAAGGATATGCACAGACACTTTTCAAAAGAAGACATTTATGCAGCCAAAGAACATGAAAAAAAGCTCATTATCACTGTCATTATGGAAATGCAAATCAAAACCCTATTGAGATACCATCTCACGCCAGTTAGAATGGCAATCACTAAAAAGTCAAAATACAACAGATGCTGGAGAGGATGTGGAGAAATAGGAATGCTTTTACACTCTTGGTGGGAATGTAAATTAGTTCAACCATTGTGGAAGACAGTGTGGTGATTCCTCAAGGACCTAGAAATAGAAATTCCATTTGACCCAGCAATCCCATTACTGGGTATATACCCAAAGGTCTATAAATTATTCTGCTGTGAAGACACATGCACACGTGTTTACTGCAGCACTGTTCACAATAGCAAAGACTTAGAACCAACCCAAACGCCCATCAATGTTCGACTGGATAAAGAAAATGTGGCACAAATACTCAATGGAATACTATGCAGCCATAAAAAAGGATGAGTTCATGTCCTTTGCAGGAACATGGATGAAGCTGGAAACCATCATTCTCAGCAAACTGACACAAGAACAGAAAATCAAACACAATAGGTTTTCACTTATAAGCGGGTGTTGAATAATGAGAACATATGGACACAGGGAAGGGAACATCACATACTGGGGCCTGTTGCGGGGGTTTGGAGGGCTAGGGGAAGTATAGCTAGGGGTGAGGGAATTGGGGAGGGATAACATGAGGAGAAATACCTAATGTAGTTGATATGGGGGAAGGATGTAGCACATCACCTTGGCATGTGTATACCTATGTAATAATCCTGCACAATCTTCACATGTACCCCAGAACTTAAAATATAATTTAAAAATAAAAATGCTACTGGATTCACAGCTGAGTAGTAGACCCAAGCCCCCCAGCCCCCCCCCCAAAAAAAAACAGAAAGAAACACTCATTGTTTTAGATGAATTCTTAATGTAGAATAGGGTAAACGACCCCTACAGTGGCATACCAGAATCTAACCAAAGAAATGGAAGGGTCAGGGGGAGGGAAATGTATATAATTTGAAAAGGCATAATCAATATTACAATTTTACATTTGAAAATGAAAACAATCATCTATTTGTTGTAATGCTAACTACTAAAAATAAAGATAAACATAACCTTGACTGAAAAAAAAAATATATATATATATATATAAACAGCACTTTGCTAAAGTAACCAAAAGAGCATTATACTAGCATATAAACAAACACATGGACCAATAGAACAGAATAGGTAACCCAGGGATTAATACATGAATTTACAGTCAATTGATTTTTGACAAAAGCATCAAGGACATTCATTGTGGAGAGAACAGTATCTTCAGTAAATGGTGCTGGGAACACTGAATATCCATATTCAGAAGAATAACACTACATCTCTATCTCTCACCACAAACAAAATTTAACTCAAAATTGATTAAAGACATACATGTAAAACCCAAAACTATGAAATTACTAGAGTAAAACATAGAGAATAAGCTACAGGACATTGGTCTGGGCAAATAGTTTATGAATAAGACTTTAAAAGCAAAGGCAGGAAAATGAAAAAAAAATAGATAAATGGGATTGTATCAAACTAAAAAGCTTCTTCCCAGCAAAGAAAAAATATCCAGAGTGAAGAGACAATTTTAAGAACTGGAAAATATTTTCAAACTAGTAATCTTACAAGGGATCAATATTCAGAATATATATTCACAATATAATATTCTGAATATGCAAGGAATATGCCAGGAACTCAAACAATTTAACATCAAAAAAATCCAGGTAATCTTATTTAAAAACAGGCAATGGATATATACCTCATATGAGTATAGACACATTCTCAATAATATCCTAGCATTCTAAATTGAAAAATTTTTTTGAAAAGATTATATGACATGTAGAAGTGGGATTTAACATCATTTCAAAGACAGTTTAACATCTGAAAATCAATATAATTAAACATATTAATAGAATGGAAATCTGAAATCGCATGATCATTTCATTTCATTAAGTCATAATATTTTATAAAATTCAACACTCTTCCATGATAGAAAACTTTCACAAAATACTTTCTCAACTTAGGGACAACTACAGAAACTCAGGAATAACATCTTACTGAATGAGTGACAAAGGGCTGCATGCCTTTCTGCTAAAACTAGAAATAAGGCAAAGATCAGTGTTCTTATCCACTTATTCAACACTATACTGATTCTAGATAAAGAAATTGGGCAAAAACAATAAATAGAAAGTATTCATATTGAAAACAAGGGAAGTATCCATATTGAAAACAAAGTAAATCATACTAAACCAATAAACAAAAATCAATTACATTTCTATATACTAGTGAGGACATCCTGAAATGAAATTCAGAATACAATGATATTTTTAGTACATCAATAAAAAAAGAACATAGTAATCAATTTAGCAAATGCAGTGCAAGATTTGTTAAAAAAAAACTATAAAACATATTAAAAAACTAAGGAAGAGCTAAATAAATGGAATAACATTCCATGTCAGCAGTTATATTCCTTGTAGCATCAATAAAATAAAGAACTTGGTAATAAATGTAAGAAATGCAGTGTAAGATTTGTAAAAGGAAAACTATAAAACTTTAAAATAAACTAAAGAAGAGCTAAATAAATGGAATAGCATCCCTTGTCATTGATTAGAAGACTAAATAGTTTTAAGATGGCAATACTCTCCAAATTTATCCACAAATTTAACACAATCCTTATCAAAATCTAAGCTCATTTTTAAAATAAATTGGCAAACTGATTCTTATACAAAAATTAGAACCCAGTATAGCCAATCTTGAAAAATAGGATTTATTTTTATTTCAAAAGTTACTATAAAACTGCAATAATCAAAACTGCTTTATGTTACTAGCAAAAAGACATACAATTCAATGATATAAAAATGAAAGTCCAGAAATAAGCCCTGATATCTCTGGTCAATTGATTTTGACAAAAGTGCCAAAAAATCAATAAAGAACAGTTAAAACTGTAAAACTCTTAGAAGAAAATTTTGGGATACAGCTTCATTACCTTATATTTGACAGCATTACCTTACATTTGATTAGCTGTCACCAAAAGCATAAGCAACAAAAGAATAAATATATACATTGGATTTTATCAGAACCAATAATTTTTCCACAAACACTATCTCAAAGAAAGTGAGAAGACCACCCACAGAAAAAGAGAAAATATTTGAGAATTATATTCAAGAATATATGTAAAACATTTTTACAACTCAATGATTAAAAAAAAGTGAAGATGACTGATATCGTTTGGTTCCATGTACCCACCCAAATCTCATGTCCAGTTGTAATCTTCATGTGTTGGAGGAGGGGTGTGGTGGGAGATATAAACAAAGAGACTATCTGAAACTGGAACTTACATTAAAAAGGGAAACAGAGCATAAAACCATCATTCTCAGGAAACAAAAACAGAAAACCAAACACCGCATGTTATCGCTCATAGTCGGGTGTTAAACAATGAGAACACGTGGACACAGAGAGGGGAGCATCGCACACTGGGGTCTGTTGTTGGGGACTAAGGAAGGGATAGGGAGAGGGAAAGTGGGGAGGGATAATGTGGGAAAAAATGTCAGGTATAGGTGATGGGGGGATGGAAGCAGCAAACCACCTTGCCATTAATGTATCTGTGCAACAATCTTGCATGATCTGCACATGTACCCCAGAATCTGAAGTACAATTAAAAAAAAAGTTTGAAAAATTTACAGCCTAGCCATGTTGTAGGAAAAAAAAAAAACATTTACCAGGGAGAAATTTAAGGCTGCTGCAGAAATTTGCCTAAGAAATGAGGAACCTAATGTTAATAGCCAAGACAATGGGGAAAGTATCTCCAGGGTATTTCAAAGACCTTAAGGCAGCCTCTTCCATCACAGGCCCGGAAAAATAGGAGGTAAAAATGGTTTCATGGGCCAGACCCAGGGCCCAGCTGCTCTGTGCAGCCTCAGGATATGGTTCTCTGCATCCCAGCTGCTCCAGCTTTAGCCATGACTAAAATAAGCCAAGGTCCACATTGGGCCATGACTTCAGAAGGTGCAAGCCCCAAGCCTTGCTGTCTTTCTTATGATGCTGGGCCTGCAGGTACATAGAAGGCAAGAGTTGAGGTTTGGGAGCCTCTACCTTGATTTTAGAGGATATATGGAAATGTGTGGATGTTCAGGCAGAAGTCTGCTGTGGGAAGAGAGCCCTCATGGAGAGCCTTTGCTAGGGCAGTGCAGATAGAAAATGTGGGATTGAAGCTCCCACACAGAGTCCCCATGGGACACTGTCTAGTGGAGTTGTGAGAAAAGGGGACTGTTCTCCAGAGTCTAGAATGGTAGATCTACCAACAGCTTACCCTGTGTACATGGAAAAGCTGCAGGCATTCAATGCCAGCCCGTGAAATCAGCTAGTGAAACTACTCTGCAGAGCCTCAGGGGTGTAGCTGCCAAAGTCCTTGGAAGCTCACCCCTTGCATCAGTGTGGCCTGGATGTGAGATTTGGAGTCAAAGGGGATTATTTTGGAGTTTTAAGATTTAATGACTGCCCTACTACATTTCAGACTTGCATGGGGCTTGTAGCCCCATTGTTTTGGCCAATTTCTCCCTTTTTAAATAAAAGCATTTATCCAATGCCTCTACCCTAATTATAACTAACTTGTATTTAACTAACTTGTTTTTGATTTTATAGATTCATAAGCAGAAGGGACTTCCTTGTCTTAGATGAGACTTTGGACTTGAACTTTTGAGTTAATGCTGTAATGAGTGAAGACTTTGGGGAATAATCAATAAGATATGATTGGTTTTGAAATGTAAGAAGGACATGAGATTTGGGAGGGGTCAGGGCCATAATGATATAGTTTGGCTCTTTGTCTCCACCCAAATATAATGTCCAATTGTAATCCCCACATGTTGGGGGACAGACCTGGTGGGAGGTAATTGAATCATGTGGTGGACTTCCAGATAGAGTTCTAACAACATCTAGTTATTTAAAAGTGTGTGTAGCACTTCCCTCTGTGTGTCTTCTGTCGACCTCTTTCTGTCCTACATCCAGGTGAAGAAAATGCTTGTTTCTCTTTTGCATTCTACTATGATTGTAAGTTTCCTGAGGCTTTCTCGATAGCAGAAGCCTGTATAGATAACAGAATCATAAGTCTGTTAAACTTCTTGTTTATAAATTTTCCAGTCTCAAGTAGTTATTTATAGCCATGTAAGAACAGACTCATATAACAACTCAAATCATAAGAGAAAATATTTACAAACTGTATCAGAGAAGGGAATATGTAAACATTTTTACAACTCAATAATAAAAAGAGGAGTATTCCAATTTTAAAATGGGCAAAAAATCTGAACAGACTTCTCTAAAAGATTTACAAATGTCCAATGAGCCCATAAAAAATGTTCAACATCATTAATCATTAGAGAAATATAAATCAAAGTCACAATAAGATACAAATTTACTAATTCTGTTATAGTTATGGAAAAAGAAAAGACAGACAATAATAAGTCTTCAGGAACATACAGAGCAATTGGAACCCATGTATTTTGCCAGTGAGGAAGCAAAATAGTGGAACTACTTTGGAAGAGTTTGGTCATTCCTTGAAATGTTTTTAACTTTTTTTTAAACAAAGCATTACTATATTACTCATCAGTTTCACTCTTGGTTCCATAACCAAGAGAAATGAGAACATCTGCTAATGCAAAAATGTGCACATGAATATTTAGAGCACTATTATTTCTAATAGCCCCCAAAATGGAAATTATCAAAATGTGTATCAATTATGAATGAAAATGTGGTATATTCATACAATGCTGTATTGTTAGACAATAAAAAGGTGTAAATACTGATACATAATGTAACATGGATGAACCTTGAATACATTATACCAAGTAAAAGAAAGCAAACACAATAGACCAAATATTATGTGACTTACTTTATATTTAATGTGCAGAATAGGAAAATCATTAGAAAACTAGATTAGCGATTCCCTAGGATTGCAGGTGGGGGTAAAATGTGGTGTGACTGCTAATGTATATGGGGTTTCTTTTGCGAGTGATGAAAATGTTCTTTTCTTCTTTTTTTTAAATAGCATTTTAGGTTTTGAGGTACATGTGAAGAACATACAAGATAGTTGCATAGGTACACACGTGCCAATGTGATTTGCTGCCTTCCTCCCCTTCACCTATATCTGGAATTTCTCCCCATGCTATCTCTCCCCAACTCCCCACCCATGCTGTACCTCCCCTATTCTCCACAACAGACCCCAGAGTGTAGTGTTCCCCTCCCTGTGTCCATGTGTTCTCATTGTTCAACACTCGCCTATGAGTGAGAACAGGCAGTATTTCATTTACTGTTCTTGTGTCAGTGTGCTGAGAATGATGTTCTCCAGGTTCATCTATGTCCCTACAAAGGACACAAACTCATTGTTTTTGATTGCTGCATAATATTCCATGGTGTTTATGTGTCACATTTTCCCTGTCCAGTCTATCATCGATGGGCATTTGGGTTGCTTCCAGGTCTTTGCTATTGTAAACAGTGCTGCAATGAACATTCGTGTGCATGTGTCCTTATAGTAGAATGATCTATAATCCTTTGGATATATACCCAGTAATGGGATTGCTGGGTCAAATGGAATTTCTATTTCTAGGTCCTTG
>JAPYYA010004311.1:0-11936 GCA_028533165.1 Leontopithecus rosalia | reverse complement strand
CTATTCAAAAGTGGGCAAAGGATATGAACAGACACTTTACAAAAGAAGACATACATGAGGCCAACAAACATATGAAAAAATGCTCATCATCACTGGTTATTAGAGAAATGCAAATCAAAACTACATTGAGATACCATCTCACACCGGTTAGAATGGTGATCATTAAAAAATCTGGAGATAGCAGATGCTGGAGAGGATGTGGAGAAATAGGAACACTTTTACACTGCTGGTGGGAGTGTAAATTAGTTCAACCATGGTGGAAGACAGTGTGGCGATTCCTCAAGGACCTAGAAATAGAAATTCCATTTCACCCAGCAATCCCATTACTGGGTATATATATTCAAAGGACTATAAATCATTCTACTATAAGGACACATGCACACGAATGTTCATTGCAGCACTGTTTACAATAGCAAAGACCTGGAACCAACCCAAATGCCCATAGATGATAGACTGGACCGGAAAAATGTGGCACATATACACCATGGAATATTATGCAGCAATCAAAAAAATGAGTTTGTGTCCTTTATAGGGACATGGATGAATCTGGAGAATATCACTCTCAGCAAACTGACACAAGAACAGAAAATGAAATACCGCATATTCTCACACACAGGCAGGTGATGAATAATGAGAACACATGGACACAGGGAGGGGAGCACTACACACTGGGGTCTGTTGGGGGGAATAGGGGAGGGACAGCGGGGGGTGGGGAGTTGGGGTGAGATAGCATGGGGAGAAATGCCAGATATAGGTGAACGGTGGAAGGCAGCAAATCACACTGCCACGTGTGTACCTATGCAACTATCTTGCATGTTCTTCACATGTACCCCAAAACCTAAAATGCAATAAAAAAAAGAAAAACTGGAACACTCATACACTGCTTTTTCAAGTTTAAAATGATGCAGCCACTTTGGGAAACAATTTGGCAGTTCCTCAAAAAGTTAAACATAGGGTTCCATATGACCTGGTAATAACATTCCCAGGCATATACCCAAGAGAACTAAAAACTAAACTTTTACGTGAATACTTATAACAGCATTATTTATAGCAGCCAAAAAGTAGAAACCACACAAAAGTTTATCACCAATTAAAGATTAAATAAAATGTGGTATATCCATAGAATGGAATATTATTCAGTCATGAAACAGAATGAAGTACTGACACATGCTACAGAATGGATGAAACTTCAAAACCTCATGCTAAGTGAAAGAAGTCAGACACAAAAGATCGCATATCCTAGGACTTCAATTGTATGAAATGTCCAGAACAAGCAAACCCATAGAAATAGAAAATAGATTTGTGATTACTTAGGGGTATGGGAGGAGAGGAAATGGGGGGTGCCTGCTAATGGGCATGGGTTTCTTTTTGGGATAGTGAAAATGTTCTGCAATTACACAGTGGTGATAGTTGCACAACCTCATGAATATACTAAAATCTGCTGAATTGTACACATTAAAAGGGTGAATTTCATAATATGTGAGTTAAACCTCAATTTTTCAAAAAATTTGAATCTGGGAAATAATGAGCTGTGTAAAACTACACTAAATCCTAGGGTTTACTCTGCTATGTTACATGCACAAAGGGAAGTAAAGTGAAAGAGAACAGGTGAAGGTGTATGGCTAGGAAAATGAACAAAATAAATATTTTTTTCTTCAAGCAGAAAAATTCATATTCACACATGACAAGGAGGTTAATGACTATTTCCAGAACATATGTAGATTGTGAAAAATGAAGTGCCTAGTTCTCAGATACAGCATTTGTGGTTTTCAGACCAAGAAATGCAAAGTGTCTCAATTCCCAGATCACACGTTTTTATTAAGCAAGCAAAAGTCATGAGATGGTCATGTTTAAAATCAGTACCCCTCTCCAGTCAGGCCCTCTAACCAAAGACATGCCATGACATTTCTCCTATTCTAGTTAGCATGGCTTTGGGGTTAAGAGAAAAGAGCATTTTACCAAAAAAGAAAAATCTTCAAGATTTTTTTTTAAATCTCTACTTTGATGGAAGAAAAAAATACAGTTGATTTATAATTTTACTACAGACAGGATACACACAATTTCAGGATGGTAATTACCTCCAGAGAGGGCAGGAGAAAGAAGCAATGGGAGGAAGAGAATGAGAAGCTTAAGTGGGTGAGGGTAGCTCCATCTTTAATATTAAACTTTTTATAAACACAGAAAACAAGCTAAAGCAAAGCATTTATATTTGTTTAATTTTAGTGATAGATGTATAGGGATCTGTCATTTTCTTTTATGAGCTTTCCAGTATTTTTGAGACATTCAAAAATAGAATTATTTTTAAATTATTTGATACTAAAAGTAAAATATATTTTTCACTGTAATAATATTTTCTCAATATGAAAACATTTTATTTTTTTAAAATTTTTCCAGTTGTAGTTAATAATAGCTAAGTACTTTTCTAAGCTGGCAAAAAGTCCTTAAAAATACATTTGGTCAGTCATGAAACATTTATTCAGGACCTACCACAGCTCTGTGTGCCAAGTGTTATGAAAGGTGCTCGTGATACAAAGAGAAATAAGACAGTCTCTGCCTTCAAATAGCTCTTGTCCTAGAGGGAAATTCAGACAGGTAAATGGATAATCTCAAGACAATTTAGTAAGTGCTATGAGAAATATATGCACGGGAGAGGGGCATGGACTCAGAGAAGGCAGTGAAAAAACAAAATCAGTCACATGTACTTCCCTGATTTTCCCTGGGGAATTAAACACTGAATACATCAAGTCCAGGTAGAAATGGAAGAAGGAGCTAACAAAAAGTGTTTGTCTTGCATAGTGACATAATGCACCAAATGTAGACCACAAAACTATAATTTTTCCCTCTGTAATTTTTAAAGCCTTAATGTCATAGAGTTATTTTAATTAAATTTATTTTGCCAACAATAGAATTTCTGCATACTTTGTACTAAGCAGACTTTTGTTGGCTAGCATTTACTTTTTTACTAAATCTTCATGATATCTCTGGAAGATAAGTGATATTATTATCCCCATTGTATAAATAGAAAGACTGAGTTTTCTGTGTGGCTCAAAAATTTGTCCAAATTTGCAAATCTGGTTAAACATTTCCCTAAACCACCTACCTATACTATGCCAATGGCAGTTATGTAATGAAAAAATAAAAGAGTCATAGAACCTTTTATTATTACAAAGATTATTTTCATTATAATGTCTGAAATTCCATCTAATTTTTAAGATTAAAAAAGCCTTTGAAATTATGTTGGCTGATTACATCTTAGTTACAGAGTGCTTGTATGTTTAACTGCTAACTCTGCAAAGTGTGCAAAGGAAAACCAATCTAATAGCATTCATTTTCCATGACCAAACAACTGGATTTGGTTCTGGTCAATTAAAATGGCCTGTTCAGGACTCTCAACAGGACGGTGATTGATGTCAAGAAAGAGCCCTTATTGAGACCTACTGGCTGTTTTATAAAGAAAAGTCACAAGGATCCCATTCCTTAGTGGTGTTTGGACGAGGGGACACAGTGCCATTGGCAACCAGCAGGATGTTAGGGGAAAAAAAACAAAAAGAAAAGGCATGTATTGTTTAATAGAGATCAGCTGCTGATGAGACACTTATCAGAACCCCCTTTGTTCCCAAGGCTAGGAGGATTTGCCACAGACTTCCCAGACAAGAACACAAGCAGGGTCTCACAGATGAAAAACACATGAGAAATTACCCAGGAGCCCAGGAAGCCCAGATCATAGTCACCTTGGAGAGGGAGTGCAGGAGAAGGACTGTCCAAGCAGCTCTCTAACATTGTGAGGTGCCAGACTTAGGGGACAACAGGGCCTGAGCTTCAGGGCTGCCAAGAGACACAGAACTGTTGCCATTTAATTGAAGCCTGAAACAAAGGGTTTCGCTGCTAAGTTTTTATTGTTTTAAAGGATTCCATTCAGATCTGTGGTAAGTGGGCTCCTGTGTTTCTCAGTGACCCAGCTTCCTAATGGACTGCACACCCCTGGGACCCTTCCTGTCCCGTCAAGTGTGAGAACAAATTTGCCTGATTCTCCTCCAAAGAGAGCTTGGCAATCACACAGCAGGTTGTGTCTCCCACACAAAGACTTTTCCTTGTATTCCAATGACCCTTGTTTTGACCCCTTGTTTCCACCTCTAAGTGCCTTCCTCAGATACTGTGTTATATGTACCATTGCTTTGTGGGCAAAGGAGACTTTTTTCATTCTTTATTATTTGACCAAGACTATAGGTCACAATAGTGGTGGAGACAGTCCCTAAAGACCCTAGGCCAAGGCTAAAGGGGCATGTAACTCCCTGACAGTTGCCTCCATTGGAAACAGTTCGTAAAGCAGGAATTCCAACTGAGTGTCCTGCTTTGAAGCTCACTTTACTTTCCCTTTTCCTTTTCTTAAGAATTCAAAGTAAGGAAAAGGCTAATTTTGCCAGGGTTTCAGAAAACAACACCCAACTGGTAATTTATCCAAATAAAGTGACTTATTCATTCCTAGAGACAACTATAGAACTATAAAAAGAATAAAAGAACTCTGAATATGTCAAAATGCACATAGTACTGTAATTTAAAAATTGTACTAATATTCAGCCTACAGTATCCATTTAAAATTGTCAAACTGGCCGGGCATAACAAAGACCTGAATTTTAGGTTCTTAGTTTGTATGGTTAAGGCCACAGTTCAGAAACACATGCTTTTATATGTTCAACAGTCTCAGAGAAAATAGAGCCCCCAGGTTCGGGGTTTCTTACAAAAACAGCTCTTCTGCATTGACTTAGGGTTCCATGTGGTTGTGATATTTCCAGGATGAGGGACTAAGTTAATCCTGATGAAACTTTAAAAGATGCCACCAAGTCTAAGTGTTTCAAAGCCAACACTTCAACTGCTAAATCCTTCCCTCTGTTTTAAGGAGTGATTATTTGATTGGCAAGGCACTGGTGGAGAGAAATCCTTCACCAGTAATGCATATGGACACATCAACTCAATTATTGCATATTAAAGAGGATGGGATCTGGAGAAAACCTCCTGATTCATTCAGACACACAAATCATCCAAAGGAGGGGGTTACCCCATTTTCTCTTGAACTAAAGTAGGAAGTTTCCCATGCCATAATTGTGTTTGTTATAGTGCAATGATCAAAGTCAATAAATTCCTCCATCTATTCCCGTTCAGGGAAACCATATGGCATTACTAGGAGAATCACATGTAATGCTGGTTTGTCATATACATGATTAAATGCCCATGGGGGAGGGCAACACTGGGGAGAGCAAAAGTATTTAAAGAAAGAGACTAAAAGTATAAACTCCAAGAGACACATGAATACATATTCTACTCCGTAAGATCTGTAGTGGTAGATCTATATGGAAAACATACTGCAATAAGACCATAAAAGGAAAAGAGGATGGATTCCTAAATAATAAAAAAAAGATGATTTCTCTCAGCAGCTGTAGAAATCATTTAGATCTTCATCACAAGTTAGGGGTTCTAGGAGGCAGATATACCCATTCTGAAGTCTACTGGTTATCAAAGACAGTCCTAACAGTTCTATCCTCTTTTATTGCAAGGAAAATGTCACAATTTAGTGAAAAATAAGGAAGTAGCATGTTCTTACCTTTTAGATTGGTGAAGATTAAAATGTCTGATAATTCCCCAAATCAGCATGAATATGTGTAAACAGATATTGTTGGAGTGAATGAATAAGTTTTTAGAAACGGAGTTCAACTACATTCATCAGAATTTCTAATTTATATAAACAATGGCCCCACAAGTCCATGGCTAGGCATCTATCTTAAAGAGCAAGTATGAGATACAAAAAATATCAAGTATCCATTGTAACATTTTTTATTTTCTCAGAACACAGAAGAAATCTGAATATCTCCCAGTATAGGAGTGGCTAAATAAGAATAATCAATGCAATACAAGAATATTCAGCCAATAAGAAAAAAAAAACAAAGTAAACCTGCCTGTTTCAGTGTTCAAGATTTTTTTCAGTCTTAGAATATGAATCGACTTGTATACAAAGAAAAAAAGAAAAGAAAATTTTAAACATAGGCATACCTGATCAATGTTTATTTATACTGTACATTAAAGACTTTTGGAAATTTACATAAGAAATTATGTCGAGTGATATGAAATAATATGAATAAAAAGTGGAAATTTGAAGGGAAAACAACTTTTACTTTTCATTTTATACCCTTTGTTCTGTTTTATTGTTTAAATAAGTATATATTTTCACACAATTTTTGAAAGCTAACTTGTAAGACATGACTTGTAGCTCAAAGTTTTCTTACTTAATCAACCTTTATTGAAGTACAACTTATATCTAATATAATTCATGAATTTTAAGTGAATAATTTAAGTATAACAAATGTATAGTCATGTAACCACTATAATTATCATGGTATAAAATATTTCCATCACCCCAAAATACTTGCTTCCACCCCTTTGCTACTGAGAGGGCTGTTAAAATCTCCAACTATAATTGTAAGTTTGCCTAGTTATTTTTTCACATCAATTAGATTTTATTTCATCTGTTTTGAAGCTCTTTTATTAAGATGCCTGAACATTTAGGCTTGATGAGTTCTCTTAATGAATTTACCACTTCATCATTATGAAGTGTTTTTGTTTATTTCTAGTAAACTCCTTATTTTGAAATCTACTTTGATATTAATACAGCAACTTCAATTTCTTTTGATGAGTTTTTGGATAGAATATCTTTTTACATTCCTTTACTTCTGTCCTATCTGTGTCTTCATATAAAGTGGCTTTCAACATAAAATTAAGTTTTGCTTTCCTTGATTCAATGACAATCTTTGACTTTTAGATGGAGTATTTAGACCTAAACTGTACAATATGATAGTCACTAGCCACACATGGCTATGGAGCAATGAAATACAGCTAGTATAAATCACAACGTGATCAATTATTTTAGATGCCACATATGAGCGCTCATCAAAACAGAGTTGAAGGTGGTTACCAGAGGGCAGAGGAAGGGGAGAATGGGGAAAGGGAACATATGGATCAAAGGCACAAAGCTTCAGTTAGAGTGGGGGAGTAAGTTTTAGTGCTCTGTTGCACTGCATGGTGACCACAGTCAGTAATAATGTATTGCATATTTCAAAATCACAAAATAGATGTTTACCATTCTCACCACAAAAAAAATAAGTTAATGGACATGTTAATTAGCTTGATTCAATCTTTCAATAATGAATACATAGATCAAAATATCACATTGAAAGGAGGTGGAGCAAGTTGGCTGAATAGAACCTCCACTGATCCTCCTCCCCATGGGAACACAAAATTAATAACAATCTACACACACACACAAAGACACTTTTATGAGAACCAAAACTCAAGTGAGCACTCACCGTACTTGGTTTTAACTTCATACTGCTGAAAAAGGCACTGAAGAGGGTAGGAAAGGCAGTCTTGAATCACAGACACCACCCCTCCCCCAACCCCCAGCAGCAGCAGCCATGTGTTGTAGAGGAGAGAATCTGATGGCTTGGGGCAGGAAGAACGCAGAAATTGTGGGACTTTGCGTTGCTACACAGTGCTGCCAATACCATGCAGAACTCAGCTGGTGCCCACAGAGGGAACATTTAAACCAGCCCTAGCCAGAGAGGAATCACACATCCCAGCAGTCAAAACTTGAGTTTCAGCAAGCCTCACCACTGCAGGCTGAAGTGCTCTAGGGTCCTAAATAAACATGGAAGAAATTGAGGCCAAAAGGACTGCAACACTTAGCCAAGTCCCACTGCTTGTGCTGGGCTTGGAGCAGATGGATTTTGGGGGCACATGACCTAGTGAGACACCAGCAGGGGCAGGTAAGGGAGGGTTTGTGTCACCCACTCCCACAGCTCCAGGCAGTGCAGCTGGCAGCTTCAAAAGACAGCCCTCTTCTGTTTAATTAGAGGAGAAGGAAGAGTAAAGAAGACTTTGTCTTGAACTTGGACACCAGCTCAGCTGCAGTATGACAGCACACTGGGTAGACTCTTGAGGCCTCCATCTCAGGGCCTAGCTCCCAGTTGACATTTCCAGACACACCTGGGCCAGAAGAGAACCTGCTACCTTAAGGGGAAAGACCCAGTCCTGGCAGGATTCATCACCTGCTGACTGAAGAGCCCTTGGGTCCTGAATAATCAGCAATGGTAACCAAGGCCTTGAGTGAGACTCTAAGATGTGCTGGCTTCAAGTGTGACCCAGCACATTCACAGCTATGGTAGCTATGAAGAGAGACCCTACATCTGCTTGAGAAAAGCAGAGGGAAGTGGTAGGGGACTTAATCTTGAGCTTACACACCAGGTCAGCCACAACAGGGAAGAACACTAAAGAAGCCACAATAGGGAAGAACACTAAAGGATATGGTGGCTTACACCTGTAATCCCAGTACTTTGGGAGGCCAAGACAGGTGGATTGCTTGAGCCCAGGAGTTTGAGACCAGCCTGGGCAACATGGCAAAACCTCACCTCTATAAAAAACTACAGAAAAGTTAACTGGGTATGATGGTGTGTGCCTCTAGTCCCAGCTATGCAGGAGGCTGAGTGGGAGGATCAGCTGAACCTGGAGAGGTCAGGGATGCAGCAAGCTCTAGATTGCATCACTGCACTCCAGCCTGGGCGACACAGTGAGACCCTTGTCTCAAAAAAAATGAGTTGTTTAAAGTAAAAATAATCAACAATGTATGGTGGGGTTTATGACATATGGAATAAAATGTATGACAACCATACATATTTTTAAAAATTTATTTTTATTTCTATAGTTGACAAATAGCTGTGTGTATTTATGGGATACAATGTTATTAACATAGTATAATGGACAAGAGGGGGTACAAAGATATATATTGTTATAAAGTTCTTAACAATATTCATGAAACAATTCAAATTGTTTGTAAACTGTGATAAATTAAAGATATATATTACAACCTCTAGAGAAGCCACTAAAAAGAGAAGCCCACATGAAATGTAGTTAAACCAATCCTGGAAATAAAATGAACTAAAATAATTTTAGTGAATTGAAAAGGAGACAGTTAAAGACAAAAAGAAAACAAACATCAGTATTGTAGATTTACACCCAACCATATTGACAATGGTAATAAGTGTAAATGGTCTAAACTAGTTCTGTTAAATAGAAATATATCTATAATACAAGCCACAGAGATACTTCAAATTTTTCTAGCAGTCATGTAAAGAGTAAAACTACTTGAAATTAATTTTAATAATTTATTTCATTTAATCCAAAATATCCAAAATAGTGCCATGTCAATATGTAATCAACATACAAATTAGTAATGAGAAGTTTTTCATCTAAGTCTCAAATGTGTATTTTATAGATGAAGCATATTATAAATTATTTATTTTTTAAAGTTTATTTTTTATAATTGACAAATAATTGTGTACATTTATGGTATACAATTTTTTTAAGATGGAATTTTGCTCTTGTTGCCCAGGTTGGAGTACAGTGGCATGATCTTGGCTCACTGCAACCTCTGCCTCCTGGGTTCAAGTGATTCTCCTGCCTCAGCCTACCAGGTAGCTGGGACTACAGGCGTGTGCCACCACATCTGCCCAGCTATTTTTTTGTATTTTTAGTAGTTACGGTTTAACCGTGTTAGCCAGGATCTCCTGACCTCATGATCCACCCTCCTTGGCCTTCCAAAGTGCTGGGATTACAGGTATGAACCTCCATGCCCAGCATGATACGATTTTTAAACTTCTTTTGTAGGAACATAGTAGGTATGTATACTTATGGGGTATGTGGGATATTTTGATACAGGCATACAATCTGTAATAATCACATGAAGGTCAATGATGTGAATCATCTCATGTATTTATCCTTTGTGTTCCAAACAATCCTGTTGTACTCTTTCAGTTATTTTAAAATGTACAATTAAATGACTATTGAATATAGTCACCGTGTGGTGCTATCAAATACAGATCTTACTCACTCTTTCTAGCTATTTTTTGTACCCATTAACTATCCCTTCCTCCCCTCGTCGGCACCACCCTTCTCAGCCTTTGGTCACCAGTTCTACTATGTCTATGAGTTCAATTATTTTAATTTTTTAGCTCCCACAAACAAGTGTGAACATGCAAAGTTTGTCTTTCTGTGCTTGGCTTATTTCATCTAATATACTGACCTCTAGTTCCATCCACGTTATTGCAAATGACAGGATCTCTCTCTCTCTCTCTCTCTCTCTCTCTCTCTCTCTCTCTCTCTCTCTCTCTCTCTCTCTCTCTCTCTCTTTTTTTCCCAAAAAGCAAGAGACATTTATTTCAATTACATGTTTTGCTTTAACCCAATATTACCCTTTAAATATGTCATTGATATAAAACTTACTCAAATATTTTACATTCTTTTTTTTTCTCTGAGTCAGGTATTTTCAACTTACATCAAATCTCAATTCAAAGTAACTGCATTTGTAGTCATAGCTATATGAGGGTCAGTGTCTTGGCTAGGGTTGCCGTATTAGATAGCTCAGCAGCAGAACCTGGAGTCATCCTGTATGATCCCAATAATCTTCGCTTAGTAGTTTTTTTCAGGTGGGTCCATTAAACCGACCATCTGTTTTTCATTATCATCAGTAACACTGGATAGCAGTCTCTTCTTCACAGAGTAATGTAGGACTAAATAACTTAATATCTAGGAAGGTTTAACTCAGTGGCTGGCATTTAGTGTATTTATGTATCTAATAATGTTAATTCTTGCTAGTGCTCTATTACCATTATTATTATTATTTAATAGTATAAAAGTCAGGTCACAACTCAAACTTTCCTTTAGATTGACTGATCCAAATTCACTATTTCCCTGTATTCTTTTTTAAAAAAATTTTAAAACTTATTTGACTTGACAAAAATTATATATATTTATGGTATGCTACATCTTGTTTTGAAAGATGTGTATGCTGTGGAATGGCTAAGCTGGGCTAATTAACATAGACATTACCTCACATACTTAATTCACATTTTCTTGTGGTTCAGACTTAAAAGTCACTCTCAGCAGTTTTCAAGAATAGAGTGGATTTGCTATAAACTATAGTCACCTTGTTGTAAAATAGATCTTTTGAACTTACTTCTCCTATCTAACTGAAATATTTTTTATTGCATTATAGGTTTTGGGGTACATGTGCAGAACATGCAAGATAGTTGCATAGGTACACACGTGGCAGTGTGATTTGCTGTCTTCCTCCCCTTTACCACATCTGACATTTCTCCCCATGCTATCCCTCCCCAGCTCCCCACCCCCCGCTGTCCCTCCGCTATTCCCCCCAATAGACCCCAGTGTGTAGTGCTCCCCTCCCTGTGTCCATGTGTTCTCATTATTCATCACCTGCCTATGAGTGAGAATATGCGGTATTTCATTTTCTGTTCTTGTGTCAGTTTGCTGAGAGTGATATACTCCAGATTCATCCATGTCCCTACAAAAGACACAAACTCATTTTTTTGATTGCTGCATAATATTCCATGGTGTATATGTGCCACATTTTTCCGGTCCAGTCTATCATCTATGGGCATTTGGGTTGGTTCCAGGTCTTTGCTATTGTAAACAGTGCTGCAATGAACATTCGTGTGCATGTGTCCTTATAGTAGAATGATTTATAGTCCTTTGAATATATATACCCAGTAATGGGATTGCTGGGTGAAATGGAATTTCTATTTCTAGGTCCTTGAGGAATCGCCACACTGTCTTCCACCATGGTTGAACTAATTTACACTCCCACCAGCAGTGTAAAAGTGTTCCTATTTCTCCACATCCTCTCCAGCATCTGCTATCTCCAGATTTTTTAATGATCACCATTCTAACCGGTGTGAGATGGTATCTCAATGTAGTTTTGATTTGCATTTCTCTAATAACCAGTGATGATGAGCATTTTTTCATATGTTTGTTGGCCTCATGTATGTCTTCTTTTGTAAAGTGTCTGTTCATATCCTTTGCCCACTTTTGAATAG
>JAPYYA010004310.1:0-11936 GCA_028533165.1 Leontopithecus rosalia | reverse complement strand
TGCATTTTAGGTTTTGGGGTACATGTGCAGAACATGCAAGATAGTTGCATAGGTACACACGTGGCAGTGTGTTTTGCTGCCTTCTGCCCCCTCACCCATATTTGGCATTTCTCCCCATGCCATCCCTCCCCTGCTCCCCACCCCGCTGTCCCTCCCCTATTTCCCCCAATAGACCTCAGTGTGTGGTGCTCCCTTCCCTCTACATTTTTTTAAAGAAGCCAGAACTTGTCACTTTTTTTTTTGTAGACAGAGTTTTGCTCTATTGCTCAAGCTGGAGTGCAGTGGTGTGATCTCAGCTCACTGCAATGTCCACCTCCCAGGTTCAAGCAATTCTCCTCCCTCAGCCTCCTGAGTGGCTGGGGTTACAGGCACGCACCATAACATCCAGCTAATTTCTGTATTTTTAGTAGAGATGGGGTTTCGTCACATTGGTCAGGCTGGTCTCAAACTCCTAACCTCAGGTGATTCACCTGCCTTGGCCTCCCAAAGTGCTGGGATTACAGGTATGAGCCACAGTGCCCGGCTGTAGAACCTGCCACTTCTAATATGAGGTCTTTTTAATTTAAAAACAAAACAAAACAAAAAGAACAGATTTTTACGCTGGGCACAGTGGCTCATGACTATAATCTCAGCACTTGGGGAGACCGAGACAGGTGGATCACATGAAGTCAGGAGTCAGAGACAAGCCTAGCCAACATGATGAAAACCCATCTCTACTAAAAATACAAAAAATCAGCTGGGCATGGTGGCAGGTACCTGTAGTCCCAGCTACTCAGGAAGCTGAGACAGGAGAATCATTTGAACCCGGGAGGCAGAAGTTGCAGTGAGTCGAGATTCTGAATTGCGCTCCAGACTGGGTGACAGAGCAAGACTCTATCTCAAATAATAATAAATAAAACTAAAATAAAATCAATGATCAGGGTAATAGTGAAATGGCAGAGTAAGAACCTCTGAAAATTCTTCCTACATAAAACCAATTAAAACACTAGTAAAAAATTGTCACAATAAACTGTCAAGACCTCTGGAAATTAAACCAAAGCTTGCAGAAATCTGAGGGTAATTTGTTTAAAAAAAAACATGACAGATGAATCTTGGTAAGAACAACATTCTTTGTGGCCTTTTAACTTGCACTATTCCCATACCTTCCTCCCTGGCTCTACTATAACCCCGAAAACCAGCAACCTGCAAACACAGTGAAAACTAGCAGCCTGGAAGCCACTGAAGGGACAAAACAGTTGAAGCTCAAGCCCTATCCTCAAATAACTGTCATTACTTGACCTTTTAGGGGGTTACACATAAGGCCCCACTTACAAGGTTGTCTTTATTTGACCTGTCTCAGAGCTCACCAAGTACAACCAGGCATTTCTCAGGGAAAGTTTGTTTAAAAAAAAAAATCAGAGACAATTATTAAATATTCCAGGTGCCTGAGGCAGTAGGGTAACAGTTTTGAAACTCAATAGGCTAACCAAAAAAGCTTAAAAGGCTAGGGAATTAAATATGAGGCTTTTTTAAAACTTTAAAAAAAAAAGTAAAAAGAAAAATAAATTCTGTAGTGTGGAGAGCTAAAAAAAAAAAAAAAAAGATGAAGAAGAAAAAAAAGTAAAAACTCCACATAGTCCTGGGAATCTAAGCTATCCTGCATGCTTGAAAAAATCGTTGGAAAGCCCTTACCTCTCACTTCTGGTTAATCTTGAGGCTCTGTACAAACAGGAAGTGAAGTTACTGCAGAGTTATAAACTGTCTGGCTCAGTGTGGAGGGCATACAGGGCCCCTTGTCAAAGACTGGGAAACTTACTGGTTCTAAGCACGTAAGGCAACTTCTGTCCACCATCAGATAACCAAGTAGAGATTTCAGTGGCCACATATGGAAAAAAAAATCCAAAGTTAACAGAATTAGCTGAGAAAAGCCACTAAATGAAAAACAAACAAGAACTCTTAAGCCTGTGGAGGAGGAATAACCCAATTTCCACACTTGCCACATTATTTCCAATGTCCAGTTTTCAAGACAAAAGTTGTAAGACATTCAAGGAAACAAGTATCACCCATTCATGGGGAAAAAATCATTAGAAATTCTCCCTGACAAAGACCAGACATTACATATATTAGACAAGGACTACTTATTTTAAATACGTTTGAAGAGCAAGTACTTTATGAAAATCCAATATCCTTGCATGATAAAAACATTCAATAAACTAGGAATAGAAAAAAACATCCTTGGCCAGGCATGGTGGCTCATATCTGTAATCCTAGCACTTTGGGAAGCCAAGGCGGGTGGATCACCTAAGGTCAAGAATTTGAGTCCAGCCTGACCAACATGGTGAAACCCTGTCTCTACTAAAAATACAAAAATCAGACAGACATGGTGGCGTGCATCTGTAATCCCTGCTACTCTGTAGGCTGAGGCAGGAGAACTGCTTGAACCCGGGAGGCAGAGGTTGCAGTGAGCCGAAATTGCGCCACTGCAGCCTGGCGAACAGAGCAAAACTCCAGTCAAAATAAAGAAACATCCTCAACTTGGTAACTGGCTGAAAGACTTGTAGACTGAAAATTTTAAGTAATCACTGAAAGAAATTAAATAAGAGACAACCTTGATTCATGCATTAGAAGACTTAATATTGTTAAGATGGCAATAGTAGGCCAGGCACAGTGGTTCATGCTTATAATCTCAACACTCTGGGAGGCCGAGGTAGGAGGGCCCTTTGAGGCCAGGAGTTCAAGACCAGCCTGGCCAACATGGCAAGGCCCCATCTCCAGAAAAAAATAAAAATTAGCCAGCCATGGTGGCACATGCCTGCAGTCCCTGCTACTCAAGAGGCTGAGGCAGGAGGATCACTTGAGATCACATCTCAAACAAAAAAAATCCAAAAACCAAAAATACAATGATCTAATAGTTTTCATCTCAATAAGTTTAAAAAACACAGTAAATTAAAACCAAAGAAAGCAATAGAAAAAAAATAAACAAATGACACATTAAAGCAATGTATAGAAGAATAGGATGGGATTAAAGCCAAAAGCTTATTTTTAAAAAAAGATTAGTAAGACAGACCAAAAAAAAAAAAGCAAATTTAATGTCAAGAATACTGGAAATTCTAAAACATCAGAAGAGGCTTTTACATAAACATTTATGCATGAATTTGAAAATTTAAATGAAATGAAGAAATTCCTAGAAAAACACAATTTAGCAAAACTTAGAAGAAGAAACAGAAAGCTGGGCCGAGTTTGGTGGCGCATGCCTATAATACCAGCATTTTGAGAGGCCGAGATGGGCAGATTGCCTGAGGTCAGGAGTTTGAGACTAGCCTGGCTAATATTGTGAAACCCCATCTCTACTAAAAACACAAAAATTAACCAGGCGTGGTGGAGCACCCTGGCTAATTTAGTCTCAGCTACTTGGGAGGCCGAAGCAAGAGAATCGCTTGAACCCAGGAGGCAGAGGTTGCAGTTAGCCGAGATCACGCCATTGTACTTTAGCCTAGGCAATAGTGTGTGACTCCATTTCAAAAAAAACAAAACAAACAAAATAAAAATAAAAATTTTGATAATTATATTTTTAAAACTGGGCTGGGTATGGAGGCTCATGCTTGTAATCCTAGCACTTTAGGAGGCCAAAGTTGGGGAAAATCATGAGATCAGGAGTTCAAGACCAGCCTGGCCAAGATGATGAAACCCAGTCCCTACAAAAAGTACATAAATTGGTCGGGTACAGTGGCCCATGCCTGTAATCCCAGAATTTAGGAGGCCGAGGTGAGTGGATCATGAGGTCAGGTGTTCAAGGCCAGCCTGGCCAAGATGGTGAAATTCCATCTCTACTAAAATTACAAAAAAAAGTTAGCTGAGTGAGGTAGCAGGTACCTGTAATCCCAGCTACCCAGGAGGCTGGGTCAGGAGAATCACTTCAACTCGGGTGGTGGATGTTGCAGTGAGCCGAGATCATGCCACTGCACTACAGCCTGCCCTCAAAAAACAAAAACACACGCCAGACCCAAGTGGTTTCACCAATGAATTATACAAAAATTTAAGGAAGAATATAAATTTCACACAAGCTCTTCCCAAGAACAGAGAAAAAAACTTTCAAGAAGCTAATGACTCTGACACCAGGGATATCTTAAGGAAAATTACAAACTTATCTTTTATGTACATGAATACAAAAATCCTAAAGACAACATTTACAAACCAAATACAAACAGTATACTAAATAAAATATATTATGAACAACTTAATTCCAGGAATGCAAAGTTGGCTTCACTTTGGTATTCTTTCCTGAATGTTATTCCTATGTCTATACAATAATGGAGAAAAGAAACAAACAGATGCAGAAAAACTGATATAATTTGATAACCATTGATGATTTTATGATTTTTATTTTTTTTTTTTGAAGACAGGGTCTGGCTCTGTCATCCAGACTGGAGTACAGTTGCACAATCTTGGCTCACTGCAATCTCTACCTCCTGAGCTCAAACGATTCTCCCATCTTAGCCTCAAGTAAAAAGGACTACAGGTACAGGCCACCACACCAGGCTTTTTGTATTTTTGTAGGGGCAGAGTTTCACCTCATTGTCTAGGCTAGTCTCTAAGTTCTGAGTTGAAGTCATCCACCCACCTCAACCTCCCAAAGTGCTGGGATTACAGGCATGAGCCACTGTGCCCTGCAGATTTTCTGTTTTAAAAGCCTCTTGGCAAAGTCTGTAAAGAACTTTCTTAATTAGATAAAGAACCCAAAGCCTCTTGGCAAAGTCTGAAAAGAACTTTCTTAATTAGATAAAGAACATTCACAAAAACTTCAGCATATTTAATGGAGAAATCATAAGAAGTTCACAACCCCGCCCCCAAGACTGGAAACAAGAGGATAATGGTTATCCTCTCAATATAAACATATACAACCAACCAAAAGAGAGCCTGCATAGCCAAGACAGTTCTAAGCCAAAAAAAAAAAAAAACAAACCCTGGAGGCATCATGTTACCTGACTTCAAACTATACTACAAAGCTACAGTAATCAAAACAGCATGGTACTGGTACCAAAACAGAGATACAGACCAATGGAATGGAACAGAGGCCTCAGAAACAACACGACACATCTAAAACCATCTGATCTTTGACAAACCTGACAAAAACAAGCAATGGGGAAAGGATTCCCTATTTAATAAATGGTGTAGGGGAAACTGGCAAGCCATAAGCAGAAAGCTGAAATTGGATCCCTTCCTTACACTTTAAACAAAAATTAACTCCAGATGGCTTAAAGATTTAAACATAAGACCTAACACCATAAAAACCTAGAAGAAAACCTAGGCAATATCATTCAGGACATAAGCACAGGCAAGGACTTCATGACTAAAACACCAAAAGCAATGGCAACAAGAGTCAAAATAGACAAATGGGATCTAATTAAACTTAAGAGCTTCTGCACAGCAAAAGAAACAATCATTTAGAGTGAACCAGCAACCAACAGAATGGGAAAAAATTTTTGCAATCTACCCATCTGACAAAGGGCAAATAACCAGAATACACAAAGAACTTAAATTACGGAAAAAAAAAAGAAAAAAGAAAAAAAAACCAACTCCACCAAAAAGTAGACGTCTCCTTTTGAACTTCCCAAAAGGAGATATGTGCCAGGCACAGTGGCTCATGCCTACAATCCCAGCACTTTGGGAGGCCAAGGTGAGCGGATCACAAGGTCAGGAGTTCGAGACCAACCTGACCACCCAGCTACTCAGGAGGCTGAGACAGGAGAATTGCTTGAACCCAGGAGGTAGAGGTTTCAGTGAGATGAAACTGTGCCACTGCACTCTGGCCTGTGTGACACAGTGAGACTCCATCTCAAAAAAATTTTAAAAATTTAAAAAAAGGAGACAGTTATGCAGCCAACAAACATATGAAAAAAAGCTCATCATCACCGGTCATTAGAGAAATGCAAATCAGAGATACCATCTCACACAAGTTAGAATGGTGATCATTAAAAAATCAGGAGACAACAGATGCTAGAGAGGATGTGGAAAAATAGGAACGCTTTTACACAGTTGGTGGGAGTGTAAATTAGTTAAACCACTGTGGAAGACAGTGTGGCTATTCCTCAAGGATCTGGAACTAGAAATACCATTTGACCCAGCAATCCCATTACTGGGTATATACCCAAAGGATTATAAATCATTCTATTATAAAGACACATGTACACGTTTCATGTTTATTGTGGCACTGTTTGCAATAGCAAAGACATGGAACCAACCAAAATACCCAACAAAGACAGACTGGATAAAGAAAATGTGGCACATACACACCATGGAATACTACACAGCCATAAAAAATGACAAGCTCATGACCTTTGGAGGGACATGGATGAAGCTGGAAAGCATCATTCTCAGCAAACTGACACGGAACAGAAAACCAAACACCACATGTTCTCACTCATAAGTGGGTGCTGAACAATGAGAACACATGGACACAGGGAGGGGAACACCACACACTGGGGCCTTTCAGGCGTTGAGGTAGGGCTACAGGAAGGATAGCAGGGGGTAGGGGGACTAGGGATGGCTAACATTAGGAAAAATACCTAATGTAGATGACAGGGGGATGGATGCAGCAAACCACCATGGCACGTGTATACTTATGTAACAAACCTGCACGTTCTACACATGTACCCCAGAACTTAAAGCATAATTTAAAAAGGAGGGGAGGGGACAAAAAAAATAAAAATAAGAATATACAACCATATAAACATATGGTTTTTTACAGACAGGGTCTTGCTCTCAAACTGGAGTATAGCAGCATCATCATAGCTCACTGAAGCCTCCAACTCCTGGGCTCAAGGGTTCTTTCCACCTTAACCTCCCAAAGTGCTGGGATTACTGGGATTACAGGCATGAGCCACTGTACCCTGCTGTAATATTCTATTTTTTGACCTAGGTAGTGGTTATGTGGGTGTCTCCTCAATAACTGATTAAAATATACCGGTGTTTCATTCAAGTTTCCATATATTCTACATTTAACAATTTGGAAAAGTCCAGCAAACTAGTCCAAGAATTAATCAAAACACGATGATAATCTAAGTAATCAGTAAAAATTACTAAAGTCTAAATAAACACTGACTGTGTACACATACACAAAACTGCAAGTGCATTCCTAGATATTATCAGTACCAAATGTTGAGAGACTACAATTTGAACATAAACCGAGGGCCTTTTTCAACTTAGGGACCCAGTTTGAGAGAATATATTCATTAAGCAATTGTATAATGTCACATAATATGCACAAGACCCAAAAGTGAAAATTGGAAATCAAACGATTTCAAAAGATCTTTAAAAAAAAAAAAAGGGGGGGAGGCCGGGCACAGTGGCTCACACCTGTAATCCCAGCACTTTGGGAGGCCGAGGCCGGTGGATCACAAGGTCAAGAGATCGAGACCATCCTGGTCGAAATGGTGAAACCCCGTCTTTACTAAAGATACAAAAAATTAGCTGGGCATGGTGGCGCGTGCCTGTAATCCCAGCTACTCAGGAGGCTGAGGCAGGAGAATTGCCTGAACCCAGGCGGCGGACGTTGCAGTGAGCCGAGATCGCGCCATTGCACTCCAGCCTGGGTAAGGAGAGCGAAACTCGGTCTGAAAAAAAAAGAAAAAAAGAAAAAAAAAGGAAATGAAATGAAATGAAACTCAAGAATATTTAAGACCCAGTCCTTACGTATTCTTCAAGACTTTCAGTCTAAACAGAAAACCTAGTTCAACTCTTAATGTAAGTATATATTTGTGTGTGTGTGTATGACCTCAGAAATGCTCTCACAACTTCATCTTTATAAACCCACACTAACACAATCACTATCACCATTTAGTAAGTGCAGTTATGTGCATCATTTTAAGTATTATTCAACACAAACATTATTTAAGCTTCACAAAACCCCTACAAATGGGTACTATTACTACTTATATGTCTAAAGAGGAAATTTAAACTCAGAGTGTAAGCCAAGGTCACAGCAAGTAAGCAGCACAACCAGAATTTGTTCTCAGGTCATCTACATCCAGTGCCTGTACCCTACCTTTGTGTAGGTTTATTATGCAATGGGACAAACAATGTTTTTCAAAACTATACCCTATCCTCCCATTTTAAGAATGTATATGCTTACACCACCACATGGTGGAACCACAAACAGGAAGAGTCAAGAAGGACCTTGCTTCATCTCATGGATTGGCAGACTACAGAACACAGGAGGCAAGACAGTGGGAGAAAGTTTCTGAAGTGACAACCAAGCCAACCGTGAATAAAAGAATTTTTCTGGGAAGACAAAGTCAATTTAGTTGCCAACAATGTAGCAGAAGAGCACTCATTGCATGACTTCATCTAAATCAATGATTTTAATTATATAATATGCATGGAATGTAAAGAAACATCAGACAAGATGACATAAAGAATAAGACCCCTGGGACACAATTTAGAAACTCTTTCTGGGTTGATGCCAGATCACATATGCTACATATATTATTTTAACTTCAGAAAGTATTTTACAATATAAAGAAAACAAAATCAAGTATGACTTTCAGCTGTATCAACTGGAATTTTGAAGTATGACAATACCTAGAGTTTACAAGGAATGTGACTGAAAACTCATGAAATCTTAGCAGGATTATAAACTGGTACATTCATTTTGAAAAAGTACCCTGCAACTTAAAGTGTGAAGACAGTATACTAAACTTTGCAATTCACTTCTAGGTATATACTCAAGGAAACTCTTGTGATGTGTGCACAGGAGACATAAACAAGGATGTTCACCAAAATACTGTTTATAACAGCAAAAATATATATGCCTAAACATTTACCTAAATATAGCAAAAAAATATATACCTAAACACTTACCAGTAGAGGGATGTTATATATATTTATGTAAAATATTACTACAAAGCAATTAAAATGTACTGATTTTACTTATAAATATCAATATGTACACATTATAAATATGATACATGAGAAAAAAAGCAAATACCAGGAAGATAATGTCATACTCTTTGCCTAAAGATTTAAAACATATGACAATTAGGAGGGGCTGAGGGGTCTTCCTAGGTGCTGGTATTCATTTCTTGATTTGAGCTTTAGAGCATGAGTGTTACTTGTTTTGTGACAATTTATCCAGTTATATACTTTAATTGCACATTTCCTCAGTGTATGTTTTATTTACGTTTTACCTTTTTATAGGTAAAATGTTGTTTGTAGACATAAACAGAGAAGCATAAAAAACAGACGAAAATACACCAACTTCAGGAGAGCTATCTCCAGGAAAATGAGGGCAAGAGTATACTTAAGTACAAAATTTTTATTTTACTGTCTGAATAAAGGTCTGAATTGAACGTATCAATATCTTAACTGTTACCCTTTGTAAATATAGTTATCTCTGAATGGCAGGATTTAAGTGCACATATTTGCTTTTATAGGGCTTTTGCTTTTAAAAATTTTAACCAGCATGCCACCATGGTAAAACCCCATCTCTACTAAAAACACAAAAATTAGCTGGGAATGGTGGTGGACACCTGTAATCCCAGATACTTGGGAAGCTGAGTATCACTTGAACTTGGGAAGGCAGGACAATCACTTGAACCTGGGAGGTAGAGGTTACAGTGAGCTGAGTTTGACAGTTTCAGTTATTCAACATCCTTGCCAATTCTTCATAATGTCAGTCTTCTCAATTTTAGACATTCTAAGAGGCAAAAACATTCAATTTTTGGTGTATATTTTGTCAATATATATGATGTATACACATATGTATACTCTCTCATATACACACTGACAAATACACAGTACATATGTATGTATGAGAGAGAATACGTATATATATTTTTCAAACAAGATCAGTAAGATCAGACTTCCTGGTTCCTCCAGGAAATTGGCAGTTGCCTAGATCCAAATCTCTCCATATAGCCTCCAAAACTCACAGATGAATTAAAGGAATAGAACTAACTCACATCTCAAAACTAGACTATTTAGGAGACAGGATACCATAAACAATTTGCACATAAGAGGGACTCAAATGTCCAAAACCTGGAATATCTACTTCTGGAGCGCACACTAGATAGGGTTGTCACAGCAGAAAACAAACAGAAAATGGCACTTAAAAAAAAAAAAAAAAAAAAAAAAAAAAAAAAAAAAAAAAAAAAAAAAAAAAAAAAAAAAAAAAAAAAAAAAAAAAAAAACCAAAAATCCCTTCTTTACAATAGCCTTAAGTACTCATCAAAATCTAGCTCAAAGAATATGCAAGACATCTACAATCACTGAGAAAATTTTTAAAGACCAGATAAACAAAGAGATATGCCAGCTTCTTGAACTGGAAGACTTGTTAACATATCCATCATTCAGAAATTGATTTATACACAAAATGCAATCCCAATCAAAATCCCAGTATAACTTTGTGCATGTGGGGTTAAGGGAGCTTGGACTGATGAGCTAAATCTAAAATTTATATGGAAATGTCAAGATCAAAAAAAAGAAAAGCCAAGAATCCAAAAAGACCAATTTGAAGAATTTCACTACCAACTATCAATGCCAATTAAAAAGCTACAATAATTAAGACAGAAGGACAGATAAACAGATCAATGGAAGAGAAGCAAGTATCCAGAAACAGATCTGCAGATATATTACAGATACCTGATTTATGAGAAAGGTGACATAGCAATGCAATTTAAAAGAATTTTCTTTCACCAAAATGATGCTGAGTCAACTGGCTATTCATACAGAACAAAATTAATCTTGCCCTTCTAGCTTATACCATGTACAAAACAAAATTCCAGATGGGTTATAAATCCAAGTGTGAAAGGTAAAACAACTTTTGAAAAGAAACAGTATTATACTACCTTTATGACCATGGAAAAGTCAAACATTTCTTAAACAGGCCACAAAGCATTAAGAATAATGAAATAGGGGAATGATCCAATGGCCGACTACTAACATCTTGGGATTGCAGCTCGCAGTGAAAGCGCACAGAACTAGAGGACACCGCACTTTGACAAATTCTGGTTGCTCAGGAGCAGAAGATTCCCAGTGGAGGACCACGCGGGTCGCCGGTGCAACTCTTATGGCCGGCGCAGCGGTTTTGCCAGAACCTCCGCACAGCAGCTCTCGGAGCAGAGTAGGCAGGGCTGGCTCCCCTTCTGACCGAGGTTAGGAGGAGCCACGCGGGTCCCCAGTGCGACTCCTGAGGCCGGCGCAGTGGTTCTGCCGGCACCTCGGCGCAGCAGCTCTCAGTGCAGAGTGAACGGCACTAGTTCCCCTTCTGACCGAGGTTTGGAGCTCCGGGAAGGCAGACTCGCCTATTACGGACACAAGAAGAAAGCCAGACAGGAGAAGCCTGTCTGGCAGAAAAACACCATCAGTCTTAATGCCGCTGTTCTGGCCCTGGGAACTAACATCTTGGACGTCCAATCAAGAGACCTACTGAAAGCTGGTAATTTCAAAGACGACAGGAGGATAAATTTACAATGATGGGAAGAAACCAGCATAAAAAGGCTGAGAATACTCAAAATCAGAACCCCTCTCCCTCTAAAGATGATCACAGTTCCTCATCAACAATGGAACAAGGCTTGATGGAGAACGAGCGCATCCCAGTAACAGAATCAGCTTCAGGGTATGGATAAGAAGAAACTTCCCTGAGTTCAAAGAACATGTTGTAGCCCAACGTAAAGAAACTAAGAACTTTGGAAAAAAGTTTGACGAAATCCTAATGAGAATAGACAACTTAGAGAGGAATATATGTGAATTAATGGAAATGAAGAATACAATACAGGAACTCCGAGAAGTATGCACAGGTTTAAACACTCGAATTGTTCAAGCAGAAGAAAGGGTATCAGAGGTCAAAAACCAACTTAATGAAATAAAACAAGACGACAAGATTAGAGAAAAAAGAATAAAAAGGAATGAACAAAGTCTCCAAGAAATGTGGGACTATGTGAAAAGACCAAATTTACGTT
>JAPYYA010004309.1:0-11938 GCA_028533165.1 Leontopithecus rosalia | reverse complement strand
AGTGTAAATTAGTTCAACCATTGTGGAAGCCAGTGTGGTGATTCCTCCAGGACCTAGAAATAGAAATTCCATTTGACCCAGCAATCCCATTACTGGGTATATATCCAAAGGACTATAAATCGTTCTACTATAAGGACACATGCACACGAATGTTCATTGCAGCGCTATTTACAATAGCAAAGACATGGAATCAACCCAAATGCCCATTGATGATAGACTGGACTGGGAAAATGTGGCACATATACACCATGGAATATTATGCAGCAATCAAAAATGATGAGTTCGTGTCCTTTGAAGGGACATGGATGAATCTGGAGAACATCATTCTCAGCAAATTGACACAAGAACAGAAAAGGAAACACCATATATACTCACTCATAGGCAGGTGATGAACAATGAGAACACATGGACACAGGGAAGGGAGTACCACACACTGAGGTCTATTGGGGGAAATAGGGGAGGTACAGTGGGGGGGACCGGGGGAGGGATAGCATGGGGAGAAATGCCAAATATGGGTGAAGGCGCAGAAGGCAGCAAAACACACTGCCACGTGTGTACCTATGCAACTATCTTGAATGTTCTGCACATGTACCCCAAAACTTAAAATGCAATAAAAATTTAAGTAAACAAATAAATTAATAAAAAGAATTTTGAATCTATTATTCATCAGAGATGTTGGCCTGTGTGGTTTTCTTTTTGTTGTTGTTCCTTGTGGTGTCCTTGTCTGGTTTTGATATTACAGCAATGCTGACTTTATAAAATGAGTTTGAAAGTGTTCTTTCGTCTTCCATTTTTCAGAAAAGTTTGAGAAAGACTGGTGTTAGTTCTTCTTTAAACATTTGCTAGAATTAAGCATTGAAGCCATCTGGTCCTGAGATTTTTCTGTGATGGGAGAATTTTTATTACTGATTTAATAGATTCTTAACAATTATTAGTCTGTTCAGATTTACTGTTTCTTCATGATTCAGACATGCTGGTTTGTGTATGTCTAGGAATTTATTCATTTAATTTAAGTTAAATTTGTTGGCATATAATTGTTTTAGCAGTCTCTTATGATCCTTTAATAAAATTCATCTACTGTAAGTCTGACAGATGTATGTCTGTGGCATGGATCGTAATGTCATTTCTTTCATTTTTATTTATTTGAGTCTTCTCCCTTTTTTTTCTTAGTCTAGTTATGGGTTTGCCAAAATTTTATTTATCTTTTTTTAAAAAAATTCTTAGTTTTTTTGATCTTATCTATTGTTTCAGAATCTCCATTTTTTATTCAGGCTCTGATCTTTATTGTTTTCTTCTTTCTGCTAATTTTGGGCCTAGTTTATTCTTCTTCTGTTTCTCTAAGGTTTAATGTTAGCTTATTTGGGATCTTTCTTCTTTTTTGATGTAGGTATTTATTATTATAATCTTTCCTGTTAGAACTGTTAGTTTTACACATCCCATAAGTTTAAATGTTGTGTGTCCATTTTCTTCCGAAGACTTTTTTTAAGAATCCCTTTATTATTTATTCATTGACCCATTGGTTGTTTAGGAACCTATTGTTTAATTTTCACACATTTGTGACTTTTTCTGATATTTCTCCCATTATTGAATTCTAGTTTTAAACCATTGAGATCAGAAAAGATACTTGGTATGATTTCAGTCTTCTTCAATTTGTTAAGACTTATTTTTTGGCTTAATTTATGATCTATTATGGAGAATCATCTCTGTGCAGTTGAATAGAATATGTATTTTGCAGCTGTTGAATGCATTATTTGTATATGACTATTAGGTCCATTTGGACTAAAATATAGCTTAGGTTTAATGTTTTCCTACAGACTTTCTCTCTGGATGATCTGTCCGTTACTGAACATGGGGTATTCAATTACCCCATAGTATTGTATTATAGTCTATCTCTTCCTTCAGATCTGTTAATCACTCTTTTCATATTTTGGTGGATGTTGTTGCATTTTCTTGATGTATTGATTTGTTTATCATTGTTTTAGTACAAATTACATTAATATAACAGAATACCACGTATTGGGTAATTTATAATAGAGATTTACTGGCTCTCATTTTTGGTGGCTGTGAAGTCCAAGATCAAGGGGCTGGCATCTGGCGAGGGCCTTCTTGCAGCATCATAACATGACAGAAGTCATCACATGGTGAAAAGGCAGAGAGAACAAGAGGAGGTAAACCCATTCTGACAATGGAGAACCCAATCCTGTGGTAATGGCATTAATGTGTTCATGAGGACTGTTACGTATAACTACAGACAGTTTCTGACTTATGATGGTTTGACTTTAAAATGTCTGAACTTTATGATGGTGTGAAAGCAATATATATTAATTAGAAACCATATTTTGAATTTTGATCATTTCTTGGGTGATACTCTCTTGTGCTGCTGGGGAGTGGCAATAAGCCATAGCTCCCAATCAGTTAGTCATGGGATCACAAGGGTAAAGAGCTGATACTCTACAGTGTACTGTGTTACCAGATGATTTCACCCAACTTTAGGTTTATGTAAGTGTTATGAGCATGTTCAAGGTAGGCTTGGCAAAGCTATGATATTTAGTGCATTAGGCATATTAAATGCATTTTCAACATGATGTTTTCAACTAATGATGGGTTTATTGAGAAATAACTTCATTTTAAGTCTCTCTCTCTCACTATATATATATATATATATGTAGTGTTTATATGTAGACATATACATGTCTCTATGTATCTCATATATGTCTTTATATGTCTGTCTCCCTCTATACATATATAAAAATACACACACACACACACACACACACACACACACACGACAACACTACTCTCTCTCTACTTCAAGTACCTTTTGACTCTCTTCAGCTGTAAGCTCCTTGAGCTTGGAGATTGGTATTATTCATCCTTGCATCCTCAGGTCCTAGTACCTACCTGGCACATAGTAAGCTCTGAGAAATATTTTTAAATGAATAACTGAGTTAAAAATTGATTAGTAGAGCCTTCTTTTTCTCAGATAGCAGCTAGTTTATTTCAGCATACTTCTAAGTCCCATTTCGAAGCAGCACATTGGATAAAAATGATTAAAGAGGTGATCTAGTCTTCTAGGCCACTGAAGAACAAGAGCATAGGACTGTACCTGAGCAAAGTCAGCATTCTGCCAACCACAAGGAAGGAGAGAAATGGTAGACAGGTAGACAGATAAGTGATAAGTATTCTCAAAAGCACCTGTACCCTTTGTTCTGAAGAGAATATTTTAAACATAGTCTAAGTAAGAATTTTAAATAGTGTTTTAGACTAGTTTCATGACAGCATCTAACTTATATGACTGTAAATATTTCCAGAACACAATAAACTCCACTTCCATTCCAAGATGCTTCATGCGGTGTGTCAGTTTGGATGGTAATTGCATTGCATTAGGGAGACAGATTGTACAGCCTCAAAAGTGGAAAGACTATACTGGTAAATCTGTCATCCACCCCTGCAATGCACACCCTCTAACAAGGAGAAATCTATTACTTTTGGGACCATCTTTATTTCACATTTGTTATTTATGAAATGTAAGCTACCTATTATAAATATTAAGGAGCAGAGTAACTCCTAAGTAGAAATTACTGTTTTTGTTTCAATCATAGAGATCTAGGATTTTTTTCCTCTGTGGGAATATTTTTAAATACAGAATTTTCTTACTTATTTCTTTTCACCCTTTAAAGAAAAGGCAAGGCTTAATTACCTGTCATATGCTTATTTGACAAGTCATTCAAATTTTCTAAGCCTCATTTTTCTCACCTGAAAAAAATATATGATTGAGTCATCCTATGGAGATTTCTTTTACTCTTAAAATAAAGGAGCCAAAGTATTCTACACTGCAAAACACTGAGCACATTTTCAATATGAGGTTCGTGGTATATGGAAATGTAGTAGTTATTTATCTTTTTTATCCCAACAACCTTAGATGGTGGCTGGAACATGTTCACACTCAGTGCATATTTTAAAGGAATAAAAAATAAGAAATGAAGAAAGATGGAAGTAAGAGTAAGAGAAAAGTAGGGAAGAAAAAGAGAGAGAACAGAGGAGGAATAAAGGAAGAAAAAAGGATAGGAGTTGGAAGGGAGAAAGAAAGGAAGGGAGGGAGAAAAAAAGAAAAGGGACCTAGAAGAAGAGAGAGAAGGAAAATGAAAAGAAGGAAGGAGGAAATAAAAATAGAGGAAGAAGAAAAGGGAGGAATAGATATGACTATTATGTGATTAGTTGATTAATTTTGACTTTGACCTGTATATGACAACAACTGATTTAATCATGGTAGCTGTTCTGTGCTCCTCCAAATAAGATAAGTAAATTTTTCAAAGTGACTAACGTTGCTTGAAGTTTAGACATGATGGTCCTGTGTTGGAGTGGTTGAAGTAGTGATATTTGCTACTTTGTTAATATTAATATTAATATTACTCCCTTTGAAGATGAACCAGAAAGAGATGGTTTCATTTCCAAATGCAGTAGCTAAGTGGAAATGCTAAAGGAGACTCATACATTAAAGGGATTGACCTTTTTTTCTACTTTTTAGAGGATTTATTAAAAAAACAGCAGGATACTTTTTAAATCTTCTTAGACTCTCAGTCTTAAATTAGAAATAATTTCTTCATTTATTTTGTCCTTAGGCCTAAACTTGATTCATTAGTAGGGACACACAGTACTAGAGAATATAAGGTATTTGTATCTTGCTTCAATGAGATAGTTAATTGTGTGTGTGTGTGTGTGTGTGTGTGTGTGCATGTTGTGTAAGCTTTTTGAGAACCTAATGCAGATACTTTTTTTAAAAGATGGTGTTATTACTCCTAATGTAAACCAGTAATTCTGAGTTGTTTTAGGAGAGAAGTGAGTCTGTGCTTTGGATGCATTTAATGATAGCATTAATAATCATCACTACCATTAATTAAGCACCTGCTCTGAGCAAGGCATGGCACAGATGCTGCCTCATTTAATTCTCATGGGAACACTGTGAAGGTAGCATTTGCATCATAGTTTTCTAGTTGAGGAATTGTAGACTCAGAATAGTTAACTTTTCAGAAATACTAGGTGATGGCTCTCCTCATTATATCCACCTCTCCAAGATCAGAGAGTGACTGCAGATCAAAGAGGAAAATTAAAAAGAAAAAAAACCCAACACATTTCTAAGGCTTTTTTCATCTCAGAGAAACAAAAACAACAAAAAGCTAAGCCAAATACAGACACACACATGCACACACACACACACACACACACACACACCAGTTTAAATGAGACACTTTGCATTGCTCTAAGTTCTTTGCTAAAGTATTTTTGTGATTCCCCTAACACACTTATAAGGACACTATTTTCCTTATTTAACTGATAAGAGAAGGAAAGTTTGGGAAGTTAAGTTGTCAAGTGATGGAATCTGTATTCAAACTTAAAATGCACATGCCTTGGAAGGCTGTGCCCCTTTCTCAGGTCCTGTTGACCTTCACCGGTGGTACAAAAACACTTTATAGGCACAGGACACTTAAGTGATGCAAAGACAAATAAGACATATCCTTGAACTCAGCAAAGTCTCAGAAAATAGTTGATGCAACATTTATGAGGAAGTGTAAAATGGTTTACAAAATAGTCCTTTGCGGTCAGAAACTGAAACATTAACTGTGGCCTTGGTCCTGTTGAGTAAATTTTTGATAGAGAAAGGGCCTTCTAGCACCTTGGTGAGAGAGGACTTTACTGTGATGGAGACACTCTATTTCACCAGGCAACAGATTTTGAAAGGTGAAAGCAAGCCTTCCTCTACTTTGCAAGAAAGGGTCATTTTGCATACATACTTTCAAATAGCTCTTGTAACAGCTCTGTGGGATGAGAACTCTATTTTCTCTTTTACAAATGAGAAAACTGAGGCTTGAGAAGATGAAGGAATCACCTTGGATCAAACAGGTAGTAAGTGGTGGAGGCAAGACTCAAACCAATGCCTACCTTATTCCAAAGATCTAGTTTTTCCACTGCATCATCTTGCTCCTTATTGTGTATACAAATGTGTGCTGTGTGTGATATGTATGTGTGCAGGTGTGCATGTGCAAACAAACGGATGTATCTTGTGGCTCCTGCAGCCTTCTTTTATATTTGTATTTCTTATCTCCTTTTGCACTCCCAGGATAGCATGTGCACGCTGGGTAAATGAGGGATGGATTGAGGGAGATTGCTCTGCTCAGTGGTAGGGATGATGAGGTCCTGAGCCAAGGAGAGTAAAAAGGCCTGTGGTCAGTAGAAGCTCTTCTCTATCACTGGAATACTAGAAAACCATAACAAGTGCCATAGTTTCTGCCTTGAGCATCCACCAAACCTGACTTCACTATTTCCTAGATCTGAGTATACTGAGAAGAAAAAAATTGAGTTCAGCTTAGAACCTCTTATTTGATGTAGGTCACAAGTACTTAGTTTTCAAAGACTTAATTCAAATGCCAATTCTTCTAAAATGTTTCTCTTATCGCCTGCCCACTTAATGCTAACTTCAGGAATTTATTTTTCTACAAATATTTATCAAGTAGCTACCATGTACCAGGAATTGTGCTAAGCACTTGTGTTCATTCCTTTGTTTATATTTCCATTTTATAAGACACATCAATGATCATGTTATACTATAATTGTTTTTCAAAATATCTGTACCATGAACCAACAAGCACTGTCTCTTATCTGTTTAATATTCTTAGCTTCTGGCATGGTTTGGACATAGAGTAAGTATATAGTAAATGTATATTTAATGATGGTATTCAGGAAAGGACTGATGATTTCAAGTGGAAATCATCTTGGCTGGTTATAGGGTAAGGGAAATCAAAGGTTGAGCTGATCGGTTTACTGGTCCCATGAGGTAGTCTCATCCTTCCTTGAGGAAACTAGTGGGCAAATGTTATAGAAGGCAGTTACATGACTGCACAAATAAAAGTAGTACTTTCTTTCTATTAAGTTATCCATACAGAATAGGCTGTCTGTTGAGATAATGTGTTTCTTATAACTGGTGTTTCAGCAAAATATAAAGCATTTGTCAATCTGGAGTGATATGGAAGGGTTTTCCACATTGATTTTGACACAAACTTATCTAAGGCTTCTAACATTGATGTCTGCCATCCTGTGATCAGAAAGTCTTTATGGAGGGAATAGCAATGTCTTACTAAAGTAGGAGAGGACCGTTCATGTCAGAATGCCCCTCTACCTCTACCAATTCAAACCCTACTCATTTATCCTTAGTGCAGCATTGAGAGAGGTCACTCTGTTAATGGCCTACACTTGAGTGTTAGAACAGAGTTAGCTCATAATTCATGGAAAATGAGCAGAAAGTTCCAACCAATGAAAGAATCACCACTACCCTCTTTGACTGCCGTGACTGTCAACCTTAGGTTTTCACCCTCAGGTCCTTTTTGGCCTAGTTTATCTTTCACACCTGTTTCAAAAACTTCAAACCTATGTTCCTGACTGAATTTCAGAAAAGTGATTACATTCTCTAAAATTGAAAAAAAATAAAAAATTACCAAACTATTGTCAGTTAAAATGCAGCAGTAAAGCTCTGACACTGAAGCTAAATCACTTCACTCAGCCATCAACCTTAGGAAAGTGAGCTTACCTTTCTGTGACTCCTCTGTAAAATAATACTGATCTAACAACCACTGAAGAATTTCTTTAGTTTAATTCTAAGTAAGTCAAATCGTGGTTTGGTTTTGTTTCATTTTGGAATTCTCAGTCCCAAAGAATTTACCCATTGAGAATGGTAATATAAGGAAGGTTGAGTCCCCAAGAGAGTTACTATGTCATTGTAGATTATTCTAAATGAAGATGAAGAGAGGCAAACTAAGCTGGCAGGTGACAGTCTGGGACTGCTGCTGCTAAGGAGTTGTGCCTTATTACTCAGGGACAAGCAAGAGCAGACTTTCCCCACAGGGCCTGACCTGCTAATCTGTGAAGGATGACTCATTCATCAGTGCTGAAGATGACTGCAGCACTGAGCTGCAGCTCTGTCTTCCTTTACGCAACCTCACCCAATTCCCCGGGGAACCTTGGCTGGGTTAGTTTGTTTTGAAGCATTCAGGAATAGCAGCAGTGGTAGAAACAGTGGAGATGTGGATCCAACAGTACAGAGAGTCAACTCGGAGGAGACAAGGAACATAATGACATGTGGACTTGCATCTGTATGACAAAGTAAAGATTTTGGCTGTACTGTTCCAACTGCTGTTCTTCATATTCATTTATCCCAAGAGGCTTATAAAGAACAACTGCAGGTGATGATTGCTCAGAAAGAGGTTTCCCACTAAAATACAATTTGGGATGCGAATATACTTACATCTGTATAATAGACTTGCAATGTTCTCAATGATCCATATGTGGATTGTGAGCTACCTGCAGGTAGGGATTATGTTAAAAATATTCCTCCACCCCAGTATTCAGAAGGGAGCATTAACAGAGCTGGTGCTCAATATAGGCTTGATAAATAAAAGAAAAATTGGGAATTGTTTTTGTTTTAAGGAAATTGGATTATAAATAATTTTCTTTCTTTTCAGAAATACCAATAACATTGTATATTGCTTTCTACCTGGAGGTGACTTACCTTCAGTGTGCCTTATTCTCCTGAACAGAGTTCTCTAAATATAACCTTTTCCTTTGTTAAATTGCCAATCCACATACTTCTCTCTTAGTCATACTGTATACATGACATAGGAAAGCATACCATCCAATCTAAGAAGCCTTCCTGCTCTCCCTGGGGAAATCACCCTTTCTCTTCCTTAATTTCTAGAATACCCTGATTTATAAATCTGTGAGCTCATAGATTTATAGAGGGAAATGAAAAAATAGCTGAGTGTGTTGGCATGTACCTGTAATTTCAGCTACTCAAGAGGCTGAGGCATGAGAATCTCATGAAGCCAGGAAGTCGAAGTCTCAGTGAGCTCATGGATTTATATAAACCAGGGTATACTAGAAATTAAGGAAGTATACTAGATTTAAATTGTCTTTAAATCCCTTTCTTCCACTCACTTGCTATCAGGCTTAGGCAAGTTACTTAATTTTTCTGTGCTTGTTTTCTCATCTGCAATGTAGGGATAATAACGAAAGCTATTAGCTTAGCAAGATGGCTCATGCCTATAATCCTAGCACTTTAGGAGGCTGAGGCAAGAGGATCACTTGAGCCCGGGAGTTCCAGACTAGCCTGGGCAACATGGTGAGAACTGTCTCTACAAAACATAAAAAAGAAAAAAAATTTTTAAAGAAATAGCCAGGTGTGGTTGTACACACCTGTAGTTTCAGCTACTCAGGAGGCTGAGGTGGGAGGATTGCTTAAGCCCAGGAGGTGGAGGCTGCAGTGAGCTATGATTGCATTGCTGCATTCCAGCCTATGCAACAGAGTAAGACCCTGTCTCAAATACAAAAAACAAAAAGAGAAACTATCATGGTTTTGTAGTTGGGCTAAATGAGTCAGTACATGTACTTATTAAATGATGTGTTCAAAAGTTTTAACTATTATCATTAGTAGTATTTTCCCTCTTTTATGTTGTACTTTTAATAAAAAATTACTTCTTGTATTTTAATAAAACTATCCATTCACTCTAAGACTAGTTATAGTTATATAAAATGAAGGTGGGGGCAGTCTGCATATCTGATCATGTGTTCTTAAAACAAATGAAAAATTCTTCTAAATTCAGTCTTCCCATGATACACACCTCTTATAATAAGCTGATATTGAGTTCAGCATTATTTTGTATGATTTTTGTAACTATTAAAGATATCTTAAAATGCATTTAAATGTAATTACATCTAATTAAAATTTTAAGTAAAATGCTGAGACAAACTGCCTAGTTTTTTTTAAGTGAACAAAAGTAGATCAGAGGGTAAAAATATCCAAAGATACAAAAAAATTCCCGTTTGTGAAAACACTGTCAACGTGATGGTTAATAGAAACATCAAAGTGAGCAGGAGGAACTTTAGATGATTTGCTTTAAAAAAGAAAAGGATCCTATTTTCAAAGAGAACCACAAATAATTGTATAAACACTCCATTTCTTAATATGAAAATAAAAAGAATGAGTACCACTAAATAACACAATTTATTCATTATTCTACTTTTTTTTGAATTAGATAAGATAAAAAGTAGACTGGGCATGGTGGATCACACCTCTAATCCCAAAACTTTGAGAGCCCAAGGTGGGCAGAACATTTGAGGTCAGGAGTTCAAGACCAGCCTGACCAACATGATGAAACATTTTCACTACGAAAAATAAAAAAAATAGCTGGGTGTGGTGGTATGTACCTGTAATTCCAGCTACTCAAGAGGCTGAGGCATGAGAATCTCTTGAACCCAGTAAGTGGAGGTCGCAGTGAGACAAGATCACACCACTACACCCCAGCCTGGGTGACAAAGCAAGACTCTTATCTCAAAAAGACAACAAAAAAGTAAAAGCTCTTCATCCCTATTTGTTCAGGTCTATCCTATAGAGGTAAATACTGTCAACAATTTGGTAGGCTTTCTTCCAGATCTTTTACTCTTTATTAATCTGTTACATTTAGTTAACTAGTTAGTAAAAACCGCTTAGTTAACTAGTTAGTGAAAACAGCGCTACATATATTGTAACCTCCTCTTTCTTTTTAACAATTTAGCATGGACAACTTTTCATGTACATATATTTATCTAATTCTTCTTTTTTCCAGCCCAATATTCCCATAGAAAGTAAATTTCATTCTTATTAAAGGCTACATTTTTAATCTTGATTCTTAAAACCATCAAATGGATAACAAATCCGAGATAATCTTTAAAGACAGAAATAATGTTAAAAGATAATTTATGCTGTTATGGAGAGAAGGAGGATAGATGCACGTTGTTTTGGCTTGTCAATTTTTGTTTGAGGTCCTTTCATTGTACCTGCTGTCATCCTTACTTTTAAGTATAAGAAGGAAGAATTCCATACAAGATGAGAAGGAGTAGACAGCACCACTCAGGCTGGTGCTTTGCACTGGGTTGGGAAATGTGTCTACTCATGCCGGGGAGGGATCCAGAGCAGGGAGGCATTTACCAGGAGCAGGATTGAGAAATCACTTGTTCTTTCAGAGGCCACTGGCCACCGGGTACCATATAGCTACTTACAGGTTGTGAATTCCCTGAACACTAGTATTCAAATGTAAGAACAGAACAGAACAACTTTCAAAACCAACCAGAAATTATATTTTGGTTACCCATAATATCAGTTCCTTCTGTTAGCTTTGATGATTCAGAAAGAATGTATGTGTTAAATTAACAAGTTTATTAAGAATTTTTGACATCTGTAACCTTTTCCTTAGCTGGTACACCAAATGCCTCTATAATTCTTGCCTATGATCTGTGTGTTTAACTGTGGACAAGAACAAAATGAGATGGATGTGTGTTCTCTGATTAAAGAAGCAGCACCTCAATTTACCATAAGCAGAAAGGGCCGAGAAGTAAAGGAGAAAGGAGGGTATTTGGACAGTGCACAGGAGGGGTGGAGTGGGGCAGTGAGGGAGAATGGCAACCTCGTGGATCACCAAGAAAATCTGAACAAGAAGGCCTGTGTCTATGGTAAAATTGTTTGCTGTCTCCATGTCCCAGTTCCAGGTCCCTAGGTTTGAATATCATGTCTGCCCCATGCCGACCAGCTATAGCCAGGGAAATTTGCTAAATAAGAGATTCAGGAAGGCAAGGGGAGGGAGAACATTAGGACAAATACCTAATGCATGCAGGGCTTAAAACCTAGATGATGGATTACATCATCTGGTAAAGGAATTTTTTTTTTGGCTCTATGCAAACTGAAAAATCTAGGCTTAATTCTTTTTAAAGTACAAATTGATTCCCTGCTCAGACAATGTTACCCCTCTCTTAGCTCTGCTTCCTCAGAACTGCTTCAGCTTTCATTCCTGCCCAGAACACCAAGGAAGCTTCACACTTACAGAATCTCATTCCTGTCTAGCAGTTGGGAGAGTCT
>JAPYYA010004308.1:0-11938 GCA_028533165.1 Leontopithecus rosalia | reverse complement strand
ACTGGACTGGGAAAATGTGGCACATATACACCATGGAATATTATGCAGCAATCAAAAATGATGAGTTTGTGTCCTTTGTAGGGACATGGATGAATCTGGAGAACATCATTCTCAGCAAATTGACACAAGAACAGAAAAGGAAACACCGAATATACTCGCTCATAGGCGGGTGATGAACAATGAGAACACATGGACACAGGGAAGGGAGCACCACACACTGAGGTCTATTGGGGGAAGTAGGGGAGGAACAGCGCGGGGGGAGCGGGGGAGGGATGGCATGGGGAGAAATGCCAAATATGGGTGAAGGGGCAGAAGACAGCAAAACACACTGCCATGTGTGTACCTATGCAACTATCTTGCATGTTCTGCACATGTACCCCAAAACCTAAAATGCAATAAAAATTTTTAAAAAAAAATGGGAAAAGAAAGCAGCAATACCAAGTGCTGATGGAGATGCAAAGCAGCCACACAACTCTGACGCAAATGCTGGTGGGAATGCAAAATGGTGCAACCACTTTGGATTAGTCTCACAATTTTCTTTTTTTCTTTTTTTTTTAGACAGATTCTTGCTCTGTCGCCAGACTGGAGTGCAGTGGTGCAATCTCAGCTCACTGCAATCTCCACTTCCCGGGTTCAAGCGATTCTCCTGCCTCAGCCTCCCAAGTAGCTGGGATTACAGGCGCATACCACCACACCTAGCTGATTTTTTGTCTCTTAGGTAAAGATGGGGTTTCACCATGTTGGCCAGGATGGCCTCGATCTTCTGACCTTGTGATCCACCTGCCTCAGCCTCCCAAAGTGCTGGGATTCCAGGTGTGAGCCACCACACCCTGGCCCACAATTTCTTATAAAGTTAAGTATATGCTTACAATAAAACCCTGCAAGGCTGGGTGCAGTGCTCACATCTGTAATCCCAAAACTTTGGGTTACCAATGTGGTAGGATTATAGATAGAAGCTATGAGTTGGAGTATTAGTAATCACCAAGAACTGAAAACAACCCAAATGTCCTTCAACTAGTGAATGGGTGAACAAACCGTGGTACATCCATACAATGGAACACTACTCAGCAACAAAAGTGGTTACTGTGTGTATTATGCTAAGTTAAAGAAGACTCAAAAGACTATATACTCTATGAGTCCATGTACAGAACATCTGCAAAAGGCAAAACTTTGGGGACTCAAGAGACTAGGCAGAAGGGTTGACACAGGAATTGGGGGGTAATTAAATTATTCAATATCTGATTGTGATTTTGGTTACAGGACTTCTGGATTCATCAGCATTTGCAGAGTCACACTTAAGGAACCATAAAAAGGTCAGTTTTGCTGTGAGTAAATGATGGCTGATTTTAAAAGAAAAATTCAGATATCCAGGCTCCCAGCCCAGCACGATTGTCACCATACCCTCTCCAGGCACTGTGTAGTCTGTGGGCCAAATCAATGTCAACATTCCAGGAACTTACTGGAAAGGTAGAATCTCAGGCCTTGCCTCAGACTTTCTGAATCAGAATCTGAACTGTAACAGGATGGGCAGCTGAAGCCTGTGCAAAAAAAGAAGGAGGTGAAGCTCTGGTCTGGACAACACGGCTCCAGTCTCTCCAATGAGAAAGAGAATCAATCACCCAGTTCATGGAAGGAATGAGGAGCACTAGATTCCAAGTTTAAGCTTGAGACATGGTTCAAGTGTGGCTCAGCCCTGTGTGACCATCGGTAAATCTCCCTTTCCTCCAGGCCTCAATTTCCCCATGTATACACCAAAGGGTTGTATGGAACTCCAAATGGCCATCTAGCTAGAGCACTCTAGCAGTCAGTTTTTTCATTTCTCCTCTAATGGTGCTTGCCCTATTTACCCAATACAAATGTACCTGCCAAAACCACTTAGTTCCTAAGTGTTCAATAGCGTTTAATTGGGCAAGCGCCCCCTAGTGGAAAAGGTGTGCAGAACTTGGAAAACGTTTTTTAGAACGGTCATAGCAGAGGTTATAATATTACACGTTTTATCCCCAAAACGACCCTAAGTGGTTCTATGAGAATCATGTGGGGAATTGGCTAACAACGCACATGCGTGGGCTACTTCTGGTATGAAATTCAGGAATCTGTTGAGATTTTATAGGCTTTTTTTATTGGGAAGTTTAATACACATACCAAAAAGTAAGTATACAACTCAAGTAGTTTCCATAAAGTGAACATATTCATGTGTCCAGCACCTGGGTCAAGAAACAGGACACTGTTCACATCTCAAAACTTTTTCCCCCTTCCCAATCACATCCCTCTCCTTCCTCCCCAAGAAGTCACCACTATTCTGAATTATAACACTATTTTGGTTTTGCCAAACTGTTTAGGGACTTTATGTGAATGGAATAATTATGCATGTGCTTATTTGTGTCTACTTCCATTTGTTGAGATGGAGTCTCGCTCTGACACCCAGGCTGGAGTGCAGTGGCGCCATCTTGGCTCACTGCAACCTCCGCCTCCCGGGTTCTAGCGATTCTCCTGCCTCAGCCATGAGCAAATAGTTGGGACTACTTGTGCACCGCCATGCCCAGCTTACTTTCGTATCTTTAGTAGAGTTTCACCATGTTGGCCAGGCTGGTCTCGAACTCCTGACCTCAGGTGATCTGCCTGCCTCAGCCTCCCGAAGTGCTGGGATTACAGGTGTTAACCACCATGCTCTGCTTCAGCAGCATGTTTTAGAGATTTATCTTTGTCACTGCATGGAATGCTTTTTAACCAGCTCTGCCAGTGATTCTTAAGCTTATCCAGGTTTAGAAATCCTTTCCAAGAAAGCTGAGGCTCAGAGAAGGAGAACTCACCTAAGGTCACACAGCCAGTTAGTGAGAAAGCTAGGTTGAGCTCTTCAATCTTCTGACCCACATCCTGAGTTTTTTGCATGTCATCACATTTTATCATTCACCTTTATGTTTCCTTGGAAATAATTTTTGGTTTATTCATCACATTTAGGTGGTAAAAATGTGATGCAGCATAGTGACGCTTCCTCTCCTGGCCAACATTCGGGAAACCACCCAGTGCAGAGGAGCAAAGCCTGGGTGGAAATCACAGCTCTGCCTCTTGCAACCCTATGACCTCAGACAAGTGCCATGACCGCCCTGAGCTTCAACTCCTCCAATTGTGAGAGACAGAAATACAGATACCTACTTTATATGATTTTCAGGAATGCCAAATAAGATAAACCATGGACAGCAACTAAGTGCCAGGCTCATCAAATGTCCTCAATAAATAAATGACAGCTATTTTTATTATTTCTATTAACTACTCAGGAACTCAGACTGAACCTCTATGCAAGGTGACAACAGTGACTCAGAACTGTGAAAACCACTCTCCCACCCTGTGATCCCAGTGGAACTGTGAGTGTGCCACAGCAGGAACTTTGATACAGGGAGTGTGTTCAGGAAAAGGATAGGGTAGGGTGGTTCAGGGTGCCCCATTTCAACCACGAACTGCCTTGTAGGCTTTGGCAAGTCCCTGCTTCTCTGTGGGTCCCAGTATCCTCCTACTGGTAAAATTCAACTGAATGATCTCCAGGTGCCCTTTCAGCTCTTGGCAGGGATCTCAAAAGTCAGTGTGCCTAAGGAATCTGTCAAAATGCTAATCTCCAGGCACCATGGATTCTGGAGCAAGGTGCAGAAATCTGCAGTTTAAACTCACATACCCCCAGGGGTACACTTTAGAAAGAGCAAGGTTTGTGCCCCCTGACACCATGTGCAATCACCCTTCTGGGCCTTTGCACACGCTGTTCCCACTGCTTAGAACATTTTTATCCTGATCTCTATCTGGTTACCACCTACTCATACTTCAAAATCCAGCTCAGAGTCCCTTCCTCCTGGAAGCCTTCCCTAATTTCTACTTCCTCCAACTGGATTGAGCACCCACAGCACTCTAGGCTTCCCCTTGTTTCTTAGCATATAGACCGTGTCATGGTGATGGTTCTTTTAAAATTCCACACACATTTTCATTGCAAAAACTGAAATAATTGCAATTGAACACCAGGTCCCCTTGACAACCTGCCCCACTGTTTAATGTGCTTTCTTCCAGGCACATTTCAGTGCATTTGCAAATATACACCTAGTACATGATAAAGCTGAGATACTGTTTGTGAAATTTTATTCCGCATAGCTGGTATCATCCTTGCTTTTTCCCTCATAGCATGCTTACGAGACCTATCTGCATCAATACCCACCATGTTCTGTTTAAGTACTGCACAGCATACCAAAGTGGGGCCATACCCACAATGACTTAACCACCCCCTCTTGATGAACATCTTTCCTTCACAATTGTGCTTCATTTTATTTATTTATTTATTTTTGAGACAGAGTTTCACTCTGGTTGCCCAGGCTGGAGTGCAATGGCGCAATCTCAGCTCACCACAACCTCCACTTCCTGGGTTCAAGTGATTCTCCTGCTTCAGCCTCCCAAGTAGCTGGGATTACAGGCACGCACCACCACACCCGGCTAATTTTTTTTTTTTTTTGAGAGGGAATTTCGCTCTTCTTACCCAGGCTGGAGTGCAATGGCGCGATCTCGGCTCACCGCAACCTCCGCCTCCTGGCGGAGGCAATTCTCCTGCCTGAGCCTCCTGAGTAGCCGGGATTACAGGCACGCGCCACCATGCCCAGCTAATTTTTTGTATTTTTTGTAGAGACGGGGTTTCACCATGTTGACCAGGATGGTCTCAATCTCTTGACCTCGTGATTCACCCGCCTCGGCCTCCCAAAGTGCTGGGATTACACACACCCGGCTAATTTTGTACTTTTTGGTAGAGACGGAGTTTCTCCATGTTGGTCAGGCTGGTCTCGAACACCCAACCTCAGGTGATCGCCTGCCTCGGCCTCCCAAAGTGCTGGGATTACAGGGGTGAGCCACCGTGCTTGGCAACACAATTGTGTTTTATATCTCCACCTTTCTCCCTCAACCGTTAGCTCTTTGATCAGAATAACAGGCTCTGGAGTCACTGTCTGAATACAAATTACAACTCTGCCATGGGCAAGTTCCCTCTCTCTCTGTCTTATCTGTAAAATGAAGGCAATGATAATTGAGACCTCACAGGTCTGCTCTGAGTTACAACAAACAAGCACTTAGCACAGGTGCCTGGTACATAGTCGGTGCTCAGTAAATGTTTGTTAGATGAATCAGCAGAGGGAGGTGGGCAGAAAGCAAGTCCCATTGCATCCCCCAGAGCATAATGCCCCTAAAGAATAATGTAGCCAGATGCTGTGGCTCATGCCTGTAATCCCAGTACTTTGGGAGGCTGAAGCAGGTGGATCACAAGGTCAGATCGAGACCATCCTGGCCAACATGGTGAAACCCCGTTTCTACTAAAAATATAAAAATTAGCTGGGCATAGTAGCATGCACCTATAATCCCAGCTACTCGGGAGGCTGAGGCATGACAATCATTTGAACCCAAGATGCGGAGGTTGCAATGAGCAAAGATTGCACCACTGCACTCCAGCCTGGCGACAGAGTGAGACTCCATCTCAAAAAAAAAAAAAAGACTCAGGTAAAATGCCATAGTTAGCAGCAGTTAGGTGATGACGGTCTTTAGAATGCCTACATTCTCCACTAGCTAAGAAGCACCGGGAGCTGGATTAACAGGGAGTTCCTTTTGGCCAACAGGGAGATCTGTACAGTAGGTTTGCTACTGGCTTTTATAGAGCCTCCAGCATAGCCACAGGGAGTTAAGTCGGGGGCCAGGATTTGGAGGCTGCAGTGATCTATGATCATGCCACTGCACTCCAGCCCGGATAATAGAACAAGATCCTATCTCTTAAAAAAAAGGAAAAAAAGAAAGAAAAGCCATGTAGCTTTTGCCTAGACCTCTTGGGATGGTCCCTCTTGGAACCCAGCACTATGAGTCCAAATATCTGTCCCAAAATGACACTGTACAGTGGGCAGTGCCAGAAGGAGTAGAGTGGACTGCTAGTTACTGACCAAATATTTATTCTTTCTTTCCTCTTTACTTACAGAACACCAGTTCCAGCAGGAACAGCAAAGTCCACAACTAAAATATTACTTTCCTTTATCCCATAACTTACAGGTAGAAATGACCAATGAAACATCAGTGGAAATCTCAAGTTTTTATGAAAATTGTATTTTCCCTTCCTCTTTCTGTCTTTTTTTGACTCTTGCTTGGAGTAAGGATGTGATAGCATCTTGAAATCACAGCAAAAAGGCTAAGAGCATGACAGTGACCTCAATCTTGCCATTGTTTACCTGCTAATCCACCACCACAACCACCTGCCTTCAGTTTTTTGTTTTATACAAAACCAAAAGGCTGGACACAGTGGCTCACATCTGTAATCCTAGCACTTTGGGAGGCTGAGGGAGGCAGATCATCTGAGGTTGGGAGTTCAAGACCAGGCTGACCAACATGGAGAAACTCCATCTCTACTAGAAATACAAAATTAGGCAGGCGTGGTGGTGCATGCCTGTAATCCTAGCTACTTGGGAGACTGAGACAGGAGGATTGCTTGAAACCTGGGAGGCAGAGGTTGCGGTGAGCCAAGCCTGGGCAACAAGAGCAAAACTCCACCTCAAAAAAATAAATAAATAAAATAAAAACCTCTTTTTATTTTATTTATTTATTTTTGAGACAGAGTCTCGCTCTGTAGCCCAGGCTGGAGTGCAGTGGCACCATCTCGGCTCACTGCAACCTCCGCCTCCCGGGCCCGATTCAAGCAATTCTCCTACCTCAGCCTCCCAAGTAGCTGGGATTACAGGCACAAGCCACCATGCCCAGCTAAATTTTGTATTTTTGGTAGAGACGGAGTTTCACCATGTTGGCCAGTCTGGTCTTGAACTCCAGACCTTGTGATCCGCCCTTCTCAGCCTCCCAAAGTGCTGGGATTACAGGCTTGAGCCACTGTGCCCGGCCTGAAACACCTCTCTTTAAAAGCATTGTTTTGGGTTTTCTGTTGAATGCAGCAAAACACATCCTGAAATAACACAGAAACGTGCAGTTTCTCCTGATGGGCACCTGTTTCCCTCTCCTCCATAACAGCTTCCTCATGTCCTTCTGTGAACCAGCCCTCCTCCACCACAATTCATCTGGTCGAATGAGGTTCCAAGGCAGGGCATGTGACGCAGGCCTGTACAGTGAAAATAGAGTCCAGGATTTTTCCTAGAGATATTGAGAAAAAAAATGCTCTCTTTTTCAACTGAGTTTGCAAAGTGTGAATTTACATCTAGAACTCCTGGTGGCCAGCATGACCCTGCTAGAAAGTGTGTGTCAAAGAATGAAGCCAACACAGAGGAAAGCAGAGCGCAGATGAAAAGGAGTCCCGGCCGGGCGCGGTGGCTCATGCCTATAATCCCAGCACTTTGGGAGGCCAAGGTTGGTGGATCACGAGGTCAAGAGATCAAGACCATCCTGGTCAACATGGTGAAACCCTGTCTCTACTAAAGATACAAAAAATTAGCTGGGCACGGTGGCACATGCCTGTAGTCCCAGCTAATCGGGAGGCTGAGGCAGGAGAATTGCTTGAACCCAGGAGGCGGAGGTTGCGGTGAGACGAGATCGCGCCATTGCACTCCAGTCTGGGTAACAACAGCGAAACTCCGTCTCAAAAAAAAAAAAAAAAAAAAAAGCAAAGGAGTCCCAATGAATGACATCACCAGGCCTGTGGAGTCACCTGGCCCTGAAGTTAGATCCCCCTCAACCTGTCAGTTAACTGAGCCAATACATACTTTTTGCTTAAGGCCATTAGGGTTGGGTTTATGTTCCTCACAACTCAAAGATTTTGGCTAATCCACAGAGTAAATTTTGTTATAAAGTTCCATGCTCTGCTAGGTGCACTGACGCGTGCCTGTGGTACCAGCTACTCGGGAGGCTGAGGCTGGAGGATCACTTGAGTCCAGGAGCTCTGGGTTTTAGGGCCCTATGCCAATCAGGTGTCTGCACTAGGTTCAGCATCAATATGGTGACCTCCTGGGAGCGGGGGACCACCAGGTTATCTAAGGAGGGGTGAACCAGCCCAGGTTGGAAATGAACAGGTCAAAACTCCCATGCTGATCAGTGATGGGATCATGCCTGTGAATAGCCACTGCATTCCAGCCTGGGCAACATAGCGAGACACTATCTCTAAAAGGAAAGAAAAGTTTCATGTTCTGACCCACTGTGCAACTCCCAGCTTACATGCAACCCTAGGTAAAGCAAATAGATATAGACAGATAGCTGGTGTATTAGTCCATCTTCATGCTGCTTATAAAGATATACCAAGACTGCATAATTTATAAAGAAAAAGAAGTTTAATAGGCTCACAGTTCCATGTGGCTGGGGAGACCTCACAATCATGCAGGAAGGCAAAAGACACATTTTACATGGCAGCAGACAAGAGAGAATAACAGAACTCATTCAGGGAAACTCCCCTTTATAAAACCATCAGATCTCGTGAGATTTATTCACTATTACGAGAACAGCACAGGAAAGACCCTCTCCCATGATTCAATTACCTCCCACTGGGTCCCTCTCACGACATGTGGGAATTGTGGGAGCTACATTTCAAGATGAGATTTGGGTGGGGACACAGCCAAACCATATCAGCTGGTTACTTTAGAATAAAATAAGTTCAGTGTTTCACATTTTCCATCTTTTTCTTACTTGTTGAAGCCCCATTTCATGTGGTCTTGGGAAGCAGAATTTATTCCAGTGAATCACCATGTGAAAGGCACAAGCTTTCACATGTTCTTTCAGCAACCGAGGCATCTTGGCCCTAGAGGAGCCCTTTCATGAGTCTTTCTACACGAAGTGCCCTCCCCACCTACTCCTGAGAAAGGAAGCTGTCTCTCTCTCTGCTTCTAGGGAGGTATCACAGGAAGCAAGGAAAGGAATCACTTTGGAACCAATAGTGCTTCATTTAAAACTCAATTCTGCTACTCACTTGCTGTGTGACCTTGGGTGAGTTACTTACTTGTCTCTCTGGTTTTCATCACTTCCACTACTAAAATAAAAAAGGAGAGAATAGCTGGGCGAGGTGGCACATGCCTGCAGTCCCAGATACTCAGGAGGCTGAGGTGGGAGGATCTCTTGAGTCCAGGAGTTCTGGGCTGTAGTGTGCTGTGTGGATCTGGTGTCCGTACTAAGTTTGGCATCGATATGGTGACCTCCCAGGAGTGGGGGACCACCAGGTTGCCTAAGGAGGGGTGAACCGGCCCAGGTCAGAAACAGAGCAAGTCAAAACTCCCGTGCTGATCAGCAGTAGGATCGTGCCTGTGAATAGCCACTGCACTCCAGCCTGGGCAATGTAGCAAGACCCCATCTCTTAAAAAAGAAAATTTTTTTAAAAAAGAGAATATCATCTGTCCAAGGAGACTGTGATGTAAATGACAGTAGCCAGGGCTGGGAGTTAATTTCCTTTTTTCTTATTTATTTACTTTTTGAATTGAGGCACTTTGAATTGAGACAAAAATCTCCCTATGTTTCCCAGACTGGTCGTAAACTCCTGGGCTCAAGCAATCCTCCAGCCTCTGCCTCCCAGAGTGCTGAGATTACAAGTGCAGGCCACTCCACCTGGCCAGGAGTTGATTTTCTACATGTTCTTTGGTTACCAGGTGCAGTGGCTCAGCCCGGCACAGTGACTCATGCCGGTAATCCTAGCAATTTGGGAGGTGGAGGTGGGCAGATCACCTGAGGTCAGGAGACCAGCCTGGCCAACATGGTAAAACCCCATCTCTACTAACAACACAAAAATTAGCTGACCCTGGTGGTAGGCACCTGTAATCCCAGCTACTTGGGAGGCTGGGGCAGGAGAATCACTTGAACCCAGGAGGTGGAGGATGCAGCGAGCTGAGATAGCACCATTGCACTTCAGCCTGGGCAACAAGAGTGAAACTCTGTCTCAAAATAAAATAAAATAGCAAAATTCTTAGCACAATGCCTTGCATAGAGCAAGCAAGCACTGAATAAAAATTTGTTAAAATTTTGTAAGTTCAAGTCAATGTCATGAAAATGAGGTGAGGGGAAACTGTGGTATATTTTTAAACACTTTTTAAAATATTTAAAACAAATAACAAATCAATGCAAAGAGCAGGCTTGGTTCAGACCTTCATTGCTATAAGCCAACTGTAAAGACAGATTTTTTTTGGCATTGGGAAAATTTTAATTTGACTTGAGTATTAGGTGACATTAAGGAACTTTTAATTTTGGTAAGTGTAATAATCACTTCGTGACTAGATTATGCAAGAACTTACTTATCTGTTTTTTGAAATGTATACTGACGACTCTGGAGGTGACAGACACCTTGTCTGAGATTTGCTTTATAATACCCTCCCCTAAAAAAAGTATCAAAGATGGGTAAGGGTAGATGAAGTAAGTGTGGGAAAACATCAGTGCTTATTGAAGCTGACTAATGTATATCTGGATGTCAGTTGCCCTCTGTACTTTTATGTACATTTGGAAATTTTCACAATTAAAAAAAAAACTTAAAAATAAAAATAAAAAACATGAGGCTTGGCGCAGTGGCTCAAGCCTGTAATACCAGCACTTTGGGAGGTCAAGAGGGGAAGATCACATTGAGCCCAGGAATTCAAGACCAGCCTAGGCAACATAGAGAGTCCTCCATTTCTTCAAAAAAACTTTAAAAATTAGCTAGATGTGGTGGTAGTCACCTGTAGTCTCAGGCGGCTGAGGCAGGAGGATTGTTTGAGCCCAGGAAGTTGAGGCTGTAGTGACCTGTGATCATGCCACTGCATTCCAGCCTGGGTGACAGAGTGAGACCCTGTCTTAAAACACACACACACACACACACACACACACACACACACACACACACGTCTCTTCTTCTTGTCCAGGAACTTGGTTCTCACTCACTGGGGCTCCTGACTAAGTAAGGCCCAGGCTTGATGAGAAGTTAAATGGCCAATGATGCAGCTAAATTGTGGGTCTCAACCATGATGCCTCCTGGGAACACAGGTCTCCTAGGCTGGACAGTTTCCCAACTGGAGCCACACAGACTGATAGAAGATGCACAGACCTCCCACCCCACCACATCCACTTTAACACACACACAACTGGTCCCAGGACTAGTAGAAAACCAGGGCCACTTCTGACACAACTCTTAATTAGAGGAGGCCTGGTTGGGATTAAACTTCTTAAGTACATTATTATTCAGGCTAGATGGGTCCATCGTGATATGGCTGTTTACGACAACATCTAGAATTTGTGGTCACTTCAGAAATATCCACCATTTGTTTTTTTTCGGGGAGGAGGGGAGAAAGGGAGGAAGGCTGGAAGGGAGGGAAGGAGGAAGGGAGGGAGGGAGGAAGGAAGCAAGGGAGGAAAGGAGGAAGGGAGAAAGGGAGGGAGGGAGGGAAGGGAAGGAAGGAAATCAAGCAATGAGACAGACATTGCCGACCTGGATCTAAAGGTTTACAAGTTGATTTCTTTCTTTTTTTGAGTGAAGGAAAGAAAAAAAACATGAGTAAAGGAGAGGAAGAGAAAGAGGGGGAGTGAACGGAAATATTGCTTTATTCTGAAAAAAAATGGGTATTAATAATGACCAATCAATATTTCATTTAAACCTATGAGTAGGTGTGATGTGGTATTGACAAGAATGTATATTTTGTGTATTTGAAGTGGAGAGCTCTATAAATATTTACTAAGTTTACTTGTTCCGGATCTGAGTTCGAGTCCTTGATATCCTTGTTAATTTTCTGTCTCATTGAATCTAAGTCTCTATGTATCTGAGTGTTAGGATCGTTAGCTCTTGTTGTTGCCTTGATCCTTTTACCACTGTATCTTTCTTGCTTTAAAATCTACTTTACCCAATACGAGAGCTGCATCTCCTGCTTTTTATTTATTTATTTATTTATTTTTGCTCTCCCTATGGTTGCTAAATCTTTCTCCATCGCTTTGTTTTGAGTCTTTGTGTATCCTTGCATGTGAAACGGGTCTGGATATAACATGCCGTTGGATTTTAGCTGTCTTT
>JAPYYA010004307.1:0-11939 GCA_028533165.1 Leontopithecus rosalia | reverse complement strand
CCAAAAAAAAAAAATTTCTATACCAGACAGCTCACCCATTTAAAAAGTATACAAATCAGTGGTTTCCAGTATATAGCTTGCTCCTTGACTTATGATGGAGTTGTGTCCCAGTAAACCCATCCTAAGTTGAAAATACATGTAGAAAATGAATTTAATTCACCTAGCCTACCAAACTCCATAGTTTAGCCTAGCCTACCTTAAACATGCCCAGAACACTTACATTAGCCTACTGTTGGGCAAAATCATCTAACATAAATCCTATTTTATAGGAAAGTGATGGATATCTCATGGTATATATGTATGAGTGGATGGATGGATGGATGGATGGACAAACGGACAGATAGATGGATGCTTCGCCCAGAGACACAATCATAGCCTCCATCTCCCATGCTCAAGTGATCCTCCCACCTTAGCTTCTGGAGTAGCTAGGAGGCTACAGGTATGTGCAACTATGCCTGGCTAATTAAAATTTTTTTTTTCTTTTGAATTGGTTTGTTACTCTTTTGCCCAGGCTGGAGTGCAGTGTTGCAATTCAGCTTACTACATTCTCCACCTCCTGGGTTCAAGGGATTCTCCTGCCTCAGCCTCCCAAGTAGCTAGTAGGCAGGCGATGTACCCAGCTGATTTTTGTATTTTTAGTAGAGACAGGATTTCATCATGTTGCCCAGGCTGGTCTTGAACTGCTGACTTCAGGTGATCAGCCTTTGCCTCCCCAAATGTTGGGATTACATGTGTGAGTGACCACACCCGGCCTTAAATTTTTTGTAGAGATAGAAGTCTCATGTTCTCCAGGCTCCTCTAGAACTTCTTGGTTCCAGCGATCCTCCTGACTTGGCCTTCCCAAGTGTTGAGATTATAGGCGTTAGTAGCTGTGTTCTGCCTCATGTAATTTATTGAATACTGTACTGAAAGTGAAAAACGGAATAGTTGTATGGTTACTTAAAGGATGTTTTCCACTGAATGTGTATCACTTTTGTACCATTATTAAGTTGGGAAAATTGTATGTTAGACCGTCTTAAGTTGGGAACCATCTGTGTTCATAGACTTATGCAACCATGACCATATTACTAGAAATAGATTTTTATATGGCAGTTTTTGGTGATTAATTGAATGCTGTTAGGTAATCTTTTTGTGTAAATGTGTACTTCTGTGAATAAGAATATAATGAAAACTAAATTTGTACTTCTGTGAACAAGAATATACGATGCTTCACTATTGCAATATGTAATTGGCTTAAGGCTTTAAAACCCTGCTTTTGTTTACCATGGTCTGACATAAGGGAGTTAACTTCAGCCTAAGATTATTAAATCCTTTGATGACTGATGACTCCCTTCAAGGTATGTACAATTAAACAATTATGAATATGGTCTGAAAATGGGATGTAATCTCTTTCAACACATTATTTGGAAAAATTACAACTCTCCCCAAGTATTGTATACTCATTAGACACTAACCATTTTCAGCAGTTTGTTAAATAATTTTTCATTTGTAGTAGAAAGTCAGAGTCAGCTTTTATGTCTCAGATTTTGTGAGTTTCTTAGTGTTAATTCCCAACTGGTTAATAAACATCAAAAGGACCCTTAAGGCTACTAGGAAGTCCATTCACTTGCCCAGTTTCTTAGATGACTGTTTCATATATTGTCCTTTTATACTTCCTCCTTGGCCTCATGCTGGGCTTCCTGCTTAAATGAGAAAATCAAAACAGTCTTAAGAGACCTTCTGGACTCCTACCACATCTTCCTACCTTGCAGGGCATACTCTGCTTTCCCACTGCATGTATAGACCAGCTGTTCAGGGAACTCTCTGAGGCACCACCCATGCCCTCTCACATTGTAATTTCCTGTCTCTCATAATGTTGATGTTTGATTCTCCACTGGATCATTCCCAACAGCATGCACACATTCTGCTTTTATCCAATCTTAAATACAAATTCTGTATTTGGATTCCACTGACTCTGTCAACTATTGCCGATTTCTCTGCTCCTTTTGTGGCAAAACTTCTCAATAAGGAGTTTTCTTTGCCCAGATCTTCAGTTCTCCTTTTCTCTTAAATCCATCTCTTGTTGCTCCAGGGACACTGCCCTTGTGATAATCACTAAGGCCACTGCACTGACTGTTCCTTCTGCCTGGGATATGTTTCCCCAAATATCAATGTAGCTCACTTTCCCGCTTATGAGTCTCAATGAGAGGCCTACCTTGACCCTTAGTCTCGGCTCCACTTTGTTCTTACTCTGTCCTGTTCTCTGCAGTACTTGTCTTCATCAAAAACTACATCTTTATGTTATCTTATTTCATTTTTTTTTGAGATGGAGTTTCACTCGTGTCACCCAGGCTGTGGAGTGCAATGGTGTGATCTCAGTTCACTGCAACTCTGCCTCCCAGGTTCAAGTGATCCTCCTGCCTCAGCCTCCTGAGTAGCTGAGATTACAGGTGCCCACTGCCATATCCAGATAATTTTCATATTTTTAGTGGAGACGGGGCTTCATCATGTTGGCCAGGCTGGTCTTGAACTCCTGACCTCAGGCAATCCACCCTTCCCGGCCTCCCAAAGTGCTGATATTACAGGCGTGAGCCACCGTACCTGGATACATCTTTATTTTTATTGCTTATTGTTTTGTTCCTTCCGATAGAATGTAAAGTCCTGAATGACAGAGAATTTTGACTCTGGTTTACTCTGTATCCCCAGCACATAATAGGTGTCTGATAAATATTTGTTGAATTTCTACATCATTCCCTAGGATGCATGGCTGTAAAAATTACCTAGAAGGCTGGGCACAGTGAGTTACACCTGTAATCCTAGCACTTTGGGAGGCCGAGGCAGGCAGATAGCTTGATCCCAGGAGTTCAAGACCAGCCTGGACAACATGGCAAAATCTCGTCTCTACTAAAAATACAATAAATTAGCCAGGCATTGTGATGTCCGTCAGTATTCTGAGCTACTTGAGAGTCTGAGGTGGGAGGATTGCCTGAGCTTGGGAAGTGGAGCCTGCAGTGAGCTGAGGTTGTGCCACTGCACTCCAGCCTGGGTGGTGGGAGTGAGACCCTGTTTGGAAAAAAATTTTTAAATAAAAATAATTTAAAATGTTATCTTTAGTCCAGAACTATTCAGCTGCCTTCCTCGTATCTCCACTCAGAAGATATATCTCCACTCAGATGTCTAGTAAGCACCTACACTTTACATGTCTAAATGGAACGCTAATGTTTTTCCCAAAACCATGTATCATTATGGAGTTTTATTTTTATTTTTATTTGAGACGGAGTCTTGCTCTGTCGCCCAGGCCTGAGTGCAGTGGTGCAATCTGAGCTCACTACAACCTCCGCCTCCCAAGTTCAATCGATTCTTCTGCCTCAGCCTCTTCAGTAGTTGGGATTACAGGCAGCCACCACCATGCCCGGCTAATTTTTTGTATTTTTTAGTAGAGATGGGGTTTCACTGAGTTAGCCAAGATGGTGTCAATCTCCGGACTTCGTGATCTGCCCGCCTCAGCCTCCCGAAGTGCTGGGATTACAGGTGTGTACACTGCACCCGGACAGTGGAGTTTTATTTTTAACTTCTTCAGCCAGCTGGCTTTTATGCACCAGCTCTTTTCTTTGGTATATACATTGTATCACCTGAATATACAGGTGGTATATACATTGTATCACCTGAATCCAGAGGTAATTGGAACAATCTTAGGTTCTTTAAATTAGTTTCATTTGGCATCTCCAAAGCAGTCATATTTTTAAATATTGAAAACAATTCTAAACAGTACTGTAGCAATGAAAAGACATTAGTGCCATTAAGTCACTTTAATGGATACCTTTCTTTTATTGTAGATTTTTTAGGATTATTTGTATTTTTTTGTTTTAATGCTTGAAAATATGGTTTTAGCTTTCAAAGTAGGGAAGTAATGATACTTGTTATTGAAACTTGATGACTTTAAAATATTTTACTTAGACCGTGGCTAGGTGCAGTGACTAAATTAGCTGGGCATGGTGGCGCGTTCCTGTAATCCCAGCCACTCAGGAGGCTGAGGCAGGAGAATTGCTTGAATTGGGACCTGGGAAGTGGAAGTTGCAGTGAGCCCAGTGCAGTAACCACTGCACTCCAGCCTGGGCTACAGAGCGAGACTCTGTCTCAAAAAAAAAAAAAAATTTTTTTTTTAAACTTACAGTGTACTTAGTAAATATCAAATGCTTCTTGGAAAGTCTTTCTGTGTGTAGTAAACTGTTGAATCAGGAAATGTGTAGTTTAAAAGTTCCTGTCAGTGGCAGTATCAAATTAGTTCTTTAAAACCCAAATTTGGGGTGGGTGTGGTGTGTGAACCCTATAATCCCAGTGTTTTGGATGGCCTAGAAGAACGGATTGCTTGAGCTCAGAAATTTGAGACCAGCCTGGGTAACATAGTAAGACCTGTCTCTACAAAAAAATTGAAAAATTAGCTGGGCATGGTGGCACGTGTCCGTGGTCCCAGTTACTTGGAAGACAGAAGCAGGAGGACGGCTTGAGCCTGGAAGGATGAGGCTGTAGTGAGCCAGGTTCGTGCAGTGCACTCCAGTCTAAACCACAGAACGAGATCCTGTCTCGAATGAATGAATGGCTGAATGAGTAAAGGGATTTCCTACTCATCTCTGGTATTTAGCTTCTCTGAAGGAGACCAACTCGTGTTTCCTATTTACTGCAGTTGCAGAAGGCAAAGATGGTAGTGACTGGAAGGCTTTCCCATAGGGAGAGGTGGGGTTAATAGGCATCAGATTATGCTTGGACTTGATTATCCTTTGTAGGAGCTATACTTACTATTTAACCAAATACTTTTGAACTTGATTATTGCTTAATTAATAATTCTTGTTTGTTTTTAACTCTAGTTGAATTTTTTCTTTTTTTTCAGAGTCTTACTCTGTACCCCCAGGCTGGAGTGCAGTGGTGTGATTTCAGCTCACCGCAAACCTCCACCTCCCGGGTTCAAGAGATTCAGGAGATGAATTCCTGTGCCCGGCTAATTTTTGTATTTTTAGTAGCGATGGGGTTTCACCATCTTAGCCATGCTAGTCTCAAACTTCTGACCTCAGGTGATCCTCCCACCTCAGCCTCCCAAAGTGCTGGGATTACAGGCATAAGCTGAAATATGTTGGTTTTAAGCCCCCCTTTCCTGTGTCTGATACTTCGTGCTACTGTAACAATTTGTGAAATGATTTGATAAGCTTCTGTGTTTCAGCACTGATTTCATAATGTGAGGGAGGGAAGGGGTTTTGTTTATGCCCAGGATTTTTTTATTTTTTTAATGATAAATTGTTTCTTCTTTTATGACAGTGGCTTCATGATTCTAGTTTTTCTAACAAAATTGCCTGTAATTAAAGTGGATATTTTAATATACCTAATTGTTATTTGGTACATTGATTCATTGAAAATATATTTGGTCACTAAAGTATTCTTTAAAATGAAGGCTTTTTGCACACCTTGAACCATGAAAAAAATTGAAGTATCTGTCTTTAATTAATAAGATCTTCTTGTTGTGTTCTAATGTAATCATTTAGGCCAGTGGTAAAAACTAAAACAAAACTAGGATTTAACCTGTGAAGTAGTATTGTTAACCTGGCTTTGAAGGAAAACCTGTGATGTGTGAATTTACTTTTTAATTAAGATTAGGTTGTAATAGCCTCAGGGAGTTGGTAGCTGTGATTGATTGATTGGTTGGTTGATTTTGAGATGGAGTTTTGCTCCTCTTGCCCAGGCTGGAGTGCAGTGGCGCCATCTTGGCTCACTGCAGCCTCCACCTCCTGGGTTTAAGCAATTCTCCTGCCTCAGCTCCAGAGTAGCTGAGATTACAAGCATTTGCCACCCCTCCTGGCTTGCTTGCTGATTGATTGATTGAGACAGAGTCTTGCTTTGTCACCCAGGCTAGAGTGCAGTGGTGGGATCTTGGCTCTTTGCAGTCTCCACCTCCTGGGTTCAAGCAATTCTTCTGCCTTAGCCTCCTGACTAGCTGGGATTACAACTGCCCTCCACTGCCCTGGCTAATTTTTGTATTCCTTTTTTGAGATGGAGTCTCACTCTGTTGCCCAGGCTGGAGTACAGTGGCGCAATCTTGGCTCACTGCAGCTTCCACCTTGTGGGTTTGAGCAATTCTGCTTCCTCAACCTCCCGAGCAGGCATGTGCAACCATGCCAGGTTAATTTTTATATTTTTAGTAGAGACAGAGTTTCACCATGTCGGCCAGGATGGTCTTGAACCTCTGACTTTGTGATCCATCTGACTTGGTCTCCCGAAGTGCTGGGATTACAGGTGTGAGCCGCTGGGCCCAGCCATTTTGTGTTTTTAGTAGAGATGGAGTTTTGCCATGTTGGTCAGATTGGTCTCAAACTCTTGGTGATCCGCCTGCCTCAGCCTCCCAAAGTGCTGGGATTACAGGCATGAACTGCTGTGCCTGGCTGATTTATTTGTTTAAAACAAAGTCACATAAATGGATGTATTTTGTGCTTAATCTCTGCCGTAAATGAATATTTTCTGTGTTTTATACCTTTATAGTTATTCTGTTAAAAGCAGCATTGGCAACTGTGGGGAATGGTTTTCCCTGAGACATTCTACAGCGAATAGGCTGTGGAATTTCTCAGTGTCTCAGAAGAGGTTTGTGGAAAGGTGTCCTGTCCCCTCCTCGCTTTTTCTCTTTAGCAGAGTCTAGCCATTTCATTTCTTTAGTCTTTATGTAGAATGATTAGATTCTACTAAATAGTACCCTTTTATGCCACTCTCATGCAGAGAATTGGAGAAAAGATGAACAAGTCTGAAGGGAGGAGTGGGGTTGAAAGAAAAGCTTAAGTGTGAAGGTACATGTGAAGTATAGACTTGCAGGATGCCTGGGAGGATGGCTTGGCCTGTGGCTGACCCTGCATCCTCACCCTCTACTTGAATATTCCATTTTTTATGTTATTATTTCTTCAGACATTTGGCACCTAAAATACAGATACTTTGTAACACTTGTTTTATGAAGTTTGATGATTATACTAATAGCATTTTTTGAGTTCCTTTTTTTTTTCTTAGGTAAAAACAGTGAGGCAGAGTTGGTAAATTATGGAGTCTTATTTCTAATTTCTGATTGGGGTCTTTGGGCTGCACTAGTGTTTATTTTACCAAATTATAGCACTGAGTAGTTGTATTTCCCATCATTGAATCTGTTATCTTCACACTCAGATCCTTGATTGATCTTCAGATTAAATTAAGGCATGGGAAAGAATCACATGTCATTTCTAATAAAGACTTGATTGAAAACCTGATTGAGGCTGGCATAACTGTGAAATATAAGTCATCGCTTGCCTAATTTTTATTCTACGTTATAATACTAGAGCCAGCATTTTTTGTTAAACATAATTACATGCTTCATATTTCTAGGTATAGAGACATTCGTTAGTATAGTTATCTTTGTTTTTTAGATAACAGTTTTCACCACCTGTACATTGGAAGGCTTATTGCCAGTCCCTAGTGGACCTTGAGACCTCAAAGAAATCAGGAAATATAAAACAAGACATAGTCCCAGTCATTTTGAGAAAGTTTATGCTGGGTAAAACTGAACTGGACAGAAAATTAAAGTCATACAACAATAACAACGTCCATAGGAAAGTTTCATTTAAACAGTAAAACAAGCCACATAATATTTTCCTAGTATGTCAGAACAGAAATTGGTTGTGTGGCTTAAGCAAATTCAAAGGCTATGGTATTGATAAAAAGATTTATATTGAAATGTGAAGAATTTGTTATATCCCACTCCACAAGTTTTATGAAGGAAATGACATGATTTAGTTGCAATTATTAGTCATTGAAATAATGAGGAATATAGAGCCTGACTTTGTTATAGACAGCCTATAATATAAGGAAGGGAACAAGTCCCATTTCACCCATTACTGAACAGATTTAATTTCATGATATGACAGAGCTTCAGTACAGGGGGGAAGCCTGAGTGGAAGAAGGTCAAAATCTGTCACTTAGCCATAATAGGATAGGTAGGGTTCAGAGTAAAGGAGAATATGATCAAAATAAGCCCCCCAGTCTTATTAGGGCTTTGCATGGTTATGTTGAAATGAGAGTAGAATATACAAAAATATTTCTGGTATGGCGTTTATTGTACTTAATTGCTTATTTCTAAAACTCAGAACCAAGTTGACTTACTATATTTGCCCAGATCTCTCAATATGAATGTAAGGATATAAAAGAATCGATTTCCCCTTCCATTCCATCCTACTTATTTAATAGCTACCCTTACAATTCCATCTAAAGATTGACTTTCTTTATTTCTCCTGGGATCTGTGAAAATCTATGGTGATTGTATTAGTACCTATTTCAGGTTAATTTCTTGGTTGATCTCTAGTATTATAGGTAAATTTCATTTTACTTTGATTTAGTTTAAGATCTGTGACACAGAACTTAAAGTGTTACCTAATCTCAATTTGTTGAGATATTTTAACAGTACATTTTAATCTGTGGCCAAATGTAGGTATTAATGATTTGAGGTTTCAACTGACATTTTTATTTACAGGGGAAGTAGAACAACGTATATGGAGTAATTAAGCAAAGTAAATATTTGCCTTTTGCCACGGTGTTCAGTGTTCTAAAGTCAAATATTTACGATGGAAATGAAAGCTTAGCTAAACCGAAAACCAGCCATCTTACCTTATAAGATCAATAGGTATACTGTGGCTTCTAAAACCTCACTTTCAAAGCACCTGACAAAAATATTAAGAGGAAGACTCCCTGGTTATTATAAATAATTTAGTATATGAATAGTCATGTATGAGATCCTTATGATTTATTCCTTTTATATAAAGTTTCTGAGTGGTTTGGTTTGGAGGTGCCTGCCCCCCTGAGAAAGTGGTAGGAGAATAAATAGTAGCTTATTGTTGGCCGTTTCTCTCCTGCCCTGTGCTCCCTGCCCCCTGCCCCATTTGTTTTATATCTGGATGGTTTCAGTTTGCATTGTTAGAAAAGACAAATGGTTTTAGAAGCCTGGGAAATTTGTTTCCAGGGACCCCCATAGTTTTACATGCTTTCCTAATCACATTCTCTGGCTCTCCACCCAGGTGCTTGAGCCATTGGGAATTTTGACTTGTGTTTAGCATTTGTAGAGGGCAGTTGGTAATTATTTTTTTTTCCAAGTATTCCTGCAAGATTGACCCATATTAGTGGGAAACAGTTGTCTCAGTCCTTTGTCTGTTTACATGTCTGTTTCTCCTGGGCTGTAGTGTTTTCAATTTCCGACTTCCAGTCTGAGCTGGACGGGAACTGTGAAAGGGTGCTCAACTTCTAAATTGGAAAGGATTTTCATACTCCGAGGGGAAGCTGAGGAGGTACAATTTTTTTCCTTTAATCCTGGCTGAGTGATTTTGTTTCTCTCAAGGACGTATTTAAACATAGATTTTATCTTTCACATTTCAGTCTCTCCTTCCTTTTTACCCTGAAGCCCACAATTCTGCTTCTCATGCTTAAGAACTAAGATTTTTCTCAGACTCCCTCTGTCTTCCTTCCTTTCCTTTCTTTCCCCCATCCATACGGCATCGTGTTCTTGTTCTTGAATTGCTTCTTTTTGTTGTCAGAGTCCTTCTGGAAACATTTTCTATGCAATCCTCTCCATTCAAGCTAGAATTCCAGGGGAGAATTTGCTTTATAGACCACACTACATTTGCTTGCTTTCTCAGATTTAGAAATGCTTTGGTTAATAGTTGGCCATTTTGCCTCTTCTCCTTGCAGATGGCTGACTTTTCACCTGAGAGATCATTGGTACCTGGACTCAGAGGACAGAAGGAAGTATTCCAGAGAAATGCAACTTTTGAATAAACTCAGATGTATTTTGTTGTTCTTACTTGTAGTGAAGTAATAACCAAAAAATCAGAATGACGATCACTTAATAGGTTTTTCTGGCTTTCTCCATTTTCCACCAGGTGTATAGGAAAAGGACATTGGTGTCACGTGACTGCCTTTCTTGCACGCGTGGAATCACTTGCACCCTTTCCTACTACCACCTTCCCATACATCACTCAGAAAACAGATATTCCATGATGATTTTAAAGGCAGTACCATTGTGTTGCATTATGGAAAAACGTTTATGGTTTAAATTTTAGAGAATTTTATAAAACATCTCTGTACAAGGTCATGAGTTCTTTTGCCATTGTCTCTTTTCCTGTGTATAAGCAGCCTGGGATAATCAACTTGAGTGACAGCTCACACCAGTGAAGTTCTCAGGGAGCGCTTGGAGATATTTCAATCATTCTTGAAAAATAAGTGATTGAAAACATGTGCTCCTAAATGCTCTAGTTCTGTAGGAAACAGAACTCTGCCATCATCTTGTGTTGTAAATACAGAGGTAATTTATTGATTTTGCAGAAATTGAAGTTTTGTTTTTATTATGAAGAAAAAGTATAGCCTTCTATCTACCCATATGACAGTTGCATGGGTTTGGAAAATCCTCTGAGGATGGGTGGACTTAAGATTTTATCCAGGCTGTCATTCCATATAGCCTGTCTGCCAGAGACTCTGGGCCCTGATTTCAGAGTGATGGTTTAATATGTTGAGTGAGTCAGAGAAGATCTGTGTGGAAAGGGGGATTTGTAAAGGAAGAGTGCTGATGACGTGAGATAATGGAACCTATGGTTCTAAAGCTTGACAGATGTGACTATGTTAGATAAAGGTACGGTGGGAAAAAAAAGGCTTTCTTGCTCTTTTTTCCTGGGGTCACGTTGTGTAAATTGCTGAAGAAATGGAAGAATAAAGCTATGGGACTGTCTCACTGTCTTCTAAGAAGAACTGTAATCTGTTGCCTTTGTGAGAGTCAAAGATAAAGTCCCCTGGGTTCATGTTTATGCATATTCTTGTACTTGAGGCTCTTAGAGTTGATTAAAAGAAAGTGGCTTATTGAAGAAATGAGAATCTTAATATTTTTACTTAACATACATTTGGCTTTAGATCAGCACTGTGGCATAGAACTTTCAATGGCAATGGAAATGTTCTGTATCTGTGCTGTCCAGTGTGGTAGCTGCTAGCCACACGTGGCTAGTAAGCACTTGAAATGTGGTAGTGTGACCAAGGAAGTGCATTTAAAAATTTTATTTAATTCTAATTTATTTAAATAGCCATGTAGATAGTGACTACTATACTGGACAGCATGGCCCTGGATTAAAGTTCTTAAGTGATTCACATGGCTAGAAGAGGAATAATATTTGAGAGCATTCTCTTATGTATGGACATTCCATGGTTTTGTAGACACATGATTATTTCTACATTTGTTCTTTAGAGAAAGTTGGAATGGAAAGGGGAATGTAAAGACGCTATTAGCATGTGAGATGGAGAGTTATAATTTAATTTCTTTTTTTTGGGGGGGGAGGAAGGGAGGAAGGCAGGAAGGGAGAGAAGGAGGAAGGGAGGGAGGGAGGGAGGGAAGGGAAGGAAGGATATCAAGCAATGAGAGAGATATTGCCGACCTGGATCTAGAGGTTTACAAGTTGATTTCTTTCTTTTTTTGAGAGAAGGAAAGAAAGAAAAAAAATTGAGTAAAGGAGAGGAAGAAAGAGGAAGAGAAAGAGGGAGGGTGAACGGAAATATTGCTTTATTCTGAAAAAAAAAAAGGTTATTAATAATGACCAATCAATGTTTCATTTAAACCTATGAGTAGATGTGATGTGATATTGACAAGAATGTATATTTTGTGTATTTGAAGTGGAGAGCTCTGTAAATATTTATTAGGTTTACTTGTTCCGGATCTGAGTTTGAGTCCTTGATATCCTTATTAATTTTCTGTCTCATTGAATCTAAGTCTCTATGTATCTGGGTGTTAGGATCGTTAGCTCTTGTTGTTGCATGGATCCTTTTACCACTGTATCTTTGTTGCTTTAAAATCTATTTTACCCAATACGAGAGTTGCATCTCCTGCTATTTATTTATTTATTTATTTATTTATTTATTTATTTATTTATTTATGC
>JAPYYA010004305.1:0-11941 GCA_028533165.1 Leontopithecus rosalia | reverse complement strand
AGGTCTCTTCACATAGTCCCACATTTCTTGGAGACTTTGTTCATTCCTTTTTGCGCTTTTTTCTCTAATTTTGGTTTCTCATTTTATTTCATTGAGTTGATCTTCGACTTCTGATATTCTTTCCTCTGCTTGGTCAATTTGGCTGTTGAAATTTGTGCATGCTTCGTGAAGTTCTCGTGTTTTGTTTTTCAGCTCCTTCAATTCATTCATATTCCTTTCTAAGTTGTCCATTCTTGTTATCATTTCCTCAAATCCTTTTTTAAATCTTTTTTCAGGGTTCTTAATTTCTTTGCACTGATTTAGAACATGTTCTTTTAGCTCACGGAAGTTTCTCATTACCCACCTTCTGACATCTGATTCCGTCATTTCATCACACTCATTCTCCGTCCAGCTTTGTTCCCTTGCTGGTGAGGAGTTTTGGTCCTTTGTACGAGGTGAGGTGTTTTGGTTTTGGGTGTTTTCCTTCTTTTTGCGTTGGTTTCTTCCCATCTTTGTGGATTTATCCACCTGTCGTCTGAGTAGTTGCTGACTTTTCAATTGTGTCTCTGAATGGACGCCCAGCTTGTTGATGATGAAGTATTTCTGTTTCTTAGTTTTCCTTCTAACAGTCTAGCCCCTCTGCTGTAAGGCTGCTGAGGTGCACTCTGGGCCCTGCTTGCCTGGGGTACACCTGTAGCAGCTGCGGAACAGTGAGGGATGCTACCAGTTTCTTCTTCTATCTTTGTTTCAGAATGATGCCCGCCAAATGTCAGTCTGATCAGTCCTTTTTGAGGTGACTCTTTGGATATACAGGGGTCAGGGAGCTTCTTGAGGAGATGGTCTGTACTTTATAAGAGCTCAAGTGCTGAGCTGTGAGCTCCGTTGTTCATTCAGGGCTGTTAGGCAGGTACGTCTAAGGCTGCTGCAGCAGAACTCATAAAACCCCTTTTTTTCCTCAGATGCTCGGTCTTGGGGAGTTAGGGCTTTATAAGTATCCGTTTCACTGTCCTGCCCAGCCAGGAGGCAGTCTAGTCACTATTTGCCTGCCAAGGCTCCACCCTGCTGCTGTGGGGTCTGCCCTGTTGCCGTGGGCTCCGCCCTGCTGCCGAGTGTAATTCCCTGTAGTCCTGTTTATATGGGTGTGGTTAAAACTGCTGTGGTGATGGCGGCCCGCCTCTGTATTAGCGGAGTTTCTCTGTTATTGCGGGTTGCCTCAGCAATGGCAGGCTGTGTCAGCAATGGGAGTATACCTCAGTAGGGGCGGAATACCTTGGTAATGGCAGACGCCCCTCCCCCACCGAGCTGCGCCGTCCTGGGTTCAGCTGTACCCACAGTGAAACTCTCAACCCCGAGCGTTTTGAATCACCGTTTTGTTTATCCCTGTGGGGGTGGGACCCGCCGTGCCTGATCACCTGGCTCGCTGCCTCAGAGCCTTTTTTTTTTTAAGTTGAATGGTTGACTCTCTCTCAGGTGTTTCAGTTGCCTGCTGATAGGGAACCAGGATCTGTGTGATTTCCTATGCAGCAACCCACTGCGCTGGCTCAAACTTCGCTTCCCTGGAATCTCCTGGTCTGGCTCACTGTCCAAGTCCCGTTTAATCAGATGGATATGCTAATCTGCCCTCCCAATTCTCAGATTGCCAGTTTAATAGGGCACCCAGACCAGTGCGTTTTGTGCGGAGTGCCGCTGTGGTGCGGCGCTGGCCGAAACAGCTGTGCCAGCCAAAACAGCTGTGCTGGCATCCCGTGTCTCTCCTACACCTGGGAATTTCCCCATTCTGTGGGCAACAAAGATCCGTCTGGAAATGCAGCTTGGGCTTGCACTCACCCTTTGCGCCTTCACTGAGAGCTGCAATCCTGAGTTGCTCCTACCGCGCCATCTTCTTTTTCCCTCTGGTCAGCCATTTTCTATTGTACTCACCTTGTCAGAAGATACTTAATTTACCACAGTTAACTAAAGCTTTTGTTTAAAAAGTATGTCTTATGGAAAACAGAACAGAGTTGACTAATTTTTTGTGCACAGTAAATAATGTTTTTAAGTAAACAGTTCTACAACCAGGTGAAGGAAATGATTAAGTAGAAATTGGGACTTGCATGTAATTTTTTAAAAGATTGTGAAACTTGTTAATATTATACATGCTTGTCCAACTTCTTTTCTGTTTACAAATTATTCCAGTAACAAAGGTTTATGCAATAGATGTGCTTGCAAAAGGTTGTGTTACTATATCATGTAAATGCAAGAGAATCAGTGTTTAAGCAATTAGTCAAAACCTCTAATTTGTCTCTTCCCAAATGTAATGTATTATCTCTTGAGTTATCTAGAAGCAGACATAGTTGTAGGAAAAAATGATAAAAGTTGGCTATATAGGAAGTTTGTTCATCCAGAAAACTTCAAGATTTTTAGTTTGTAACCTTCATTAGAAATGTTTAAATAGCCAGTTAAAAGCAACTCTAATTGTAGTTACTTGATATCAGTTGTTCTTCAGGCATAGTTCTTAAAAGAGAAATTTTAGGAGTATGCTACTCTTATTTCAACAGATAATCATTTTGGAAAACAACTCCAGAATAATGAGGATAGTTTATATGTTTCATAGAGATTCTTTACTCATCAATTTTTAGAAAGTACGCTTCATACAAAGCCAAATTTCTGCTTTTGATTTGTTGTTTTTCTTTTGTTAGGTTGAGTTCAGCTTGTTGTTTTTGACCCTTGCCTACTAAATGGTACTTTACCCCATTATACTTCATTTTATTAATTTTTTTGAAAAGTATTCTATTTCATTACAACATTTACATTTTCCCTAATATGTGTTTACATAAATTCACTTTGGAGAAATACATTTATACTATCAGCTTTATGGAGTTACTGAAAAGCAATGCCATCATCAGTGAGAGTATATATATTTTTTGTTGATTAGTCTTTTCATCATGATTTTGCATAACCTTGTTCCAGCTAGAGCAACAAATTGATTATTATATTTTACTATATCATGAATAATTCCCAAAAGCTTAGTAATATGAGTGAAACTTACTAGGGATGATATTTTATTAAGCTGCTATATTTAAATGGTGCTGCAATTTAGCTATTTCATTGAATCTACATAGAGTGCATGCTTTACATAGTTAAGAAAAGGTTTTGTTAGCTTTCTTTATGTTGAATGTTTGAGTAACACACAGTTCTGTTGTGCATTAAGATTTGAATCCCTAGGTACAAGAATATTTACTACTTTCTTTGTTTCATTTCAGAATGTCCTTATTTAAAAATGTATGAGGCTATTTATAATCGACTCTGTGGAAGTGATTAAAGAGGTGTGAATAATAGGTTATTGGAACTTGACAGCTCATGGTTTGCTAAACTAGTGTTAGAACATGTATGCTGCTCAGATGTACCTTATTTTCCTAAGGTGAGAATTTGTTTTGACATGTGGTTTGTTGGTGTAATATATTGCATAGGTTTTTCTCTTTTAAGCGGTTTACCAAATCTTGGTATTTTATTGCCTTATTTTACATTTTCAGCCTGATGAATCAACATTTTATGCTTAATAATAATAACCTTACTATAGGCTATAAACAAAACAGTCAGTATAGACAGAGTACTGGTCCTTAAGTGTAGCATCAGCCTTCCATTTCAAGCTATCGTATAAAATAAATACAATCAAGCTTTTTTTTAATAGGAAAAAACCTCCTTTCTTACAGAACATTTGAAAAAATTTGATAGGTTAACATTCAGTTGTTGTTACTTTGGGAGGAATGTTAGAACTTCTGAAGAAATTTGGGATGAATACCTAAAAAAGGAAGAGATATATATTTAATATTTTATTAAATATTTCTTAATTTTAAATACAAAGACCAGAAAACCATCAATTTGAATCAATTGAATTTCGGTTAGACAGCCTTTTAATCTAAGAATAAAAAGAAATCTAGAAAGTATTTTTAAAATTTTGAGTAAACCATTACTAAATGAATTTCCACTGTTAGTTCTGATGGATTCAGAGCATTGCCATTTGGTAGTACTCTCAGGTATTCTCAAGATTTACTAAAATCCATATTAATAATTGCAATTCAATTTTCCCTTAGCCAGGAGGCAATATTTCTGAAAAGAATATGGTAGGAAAAACTGTGGCAGAGAAAATCTGGCCTCATAGAAAACAAAGGTTAAGGAAATAAAAGTAAAAATTACTATGTATATATTCTACAATAAACCTGAGACATTCTTTTTAAAAATCCAAAATGAACCTATGCAACTATCTTGCATGTTCTGCACATGTACCCCAAATCCTAAAATGCAATAAAAATTAAAAAAATAAAAAAATAAAAAAAAATAAAAAAAAATCCAAAATGAACCATGTTTCTCAACATGAAAAACTTCCTAGACTGATTTGTCAGTGGATCCATTTACTCAGTTGTGATCTGTAGCATCAGTCACCCACAAATTTTGAATTATATAAATCCCACCCATTTTAAAGTTTTTAAACTATCTGGCCTGAAACCTAATTTTTTCCTTGATTTTTCACCTTGTTTTCTTTTTCAGGGCTGAGAAATTATTGTGTAGCAGTCTATATTTTGATGGTACTTAAGGGTATATTTTTCTAGACCTCACCTCCTCATATATTAAAAAGTTGGAGTACAGGTGTTTACCAAAGGGTAGTATAATTGTTTGAAAGTATCAGTTGTATATGCATACATATAAATAACTTTTTATAAAAATTAAATGTGATAATGTATTCAAAGAATGTTGCAAGAATTTATTTCTGGGGTACCATGGTACTTTGGAGAGAACTCCAGAGACCTATTTTTATCTTTTTTCTAATTTCTCTCTGTGTGAATTTGAGTAGTTGACTTAACTTTACTAAGCTTCCTATATCTTTCCCTTAAAAAGTGATAATAATACCATCTCTACCAGAGTCATGGTAGTATTGCTCTAAGGCTGTTCTAGTTAAAGTGCTTTGTAACTTGTGAATTGCAATGGAATTGTAAGATTTGCCAATGTTGTACTTGTTGCCAGTCTGAAGATTCAAGCTCTAAGTTGAATACAAAGTATGTGAATCTAGAGAAAACATTTCTCTGCCCCTACCCTCACCCCACCCCCATTACTGAGGTTGACAGCTATTCTTAGTTAAGAGATACTTGGGGAAAAGAGGACACTTTAGAGAGCTCCCTGTAAATATTCATTTACTTCTAGTTCATTTTGGTCTTCTTAGACACTTTTCTTAAAAGACGGTTTTATATCAGTAACTTCAATCTAAAGTCTGTAGAATACTAGGACATTCTGATTATAGAGTCAGTCTAACTTTATAACCCTAGAGTAGTACAGAGAACTCTCATGTTGTTTAGGTTTTCCAACTGAGGACGTCCTGTGATCTGACTGTTTCTAGTGCACAAGCTAATCCCACCCATATCCTGTTTGTGAGTAATTGGATAGATGCCTGGAAATTCTAGTGCCAGATTATATAGTACCTTCTACAACAGAAATCCCTACTTTGAGTTGCTTTACCCTCTACCTAAACAAACACCTCTCACAGGTGCACCTCTATTCTCAAAAGGCAAGATTACATAACATAGATCTCTACTTCTGTTTTTGTAGTCATGTTTTGAATGGTACTTCCCATTGATCTGGATCAGAGACATATGTAAAATACAAGCACAGGGTATTGTTTTTCTGTATAACTGAGATAGTAAATTTTGAATTGTGTGCCTCTTCCCATGAATATCAAAGATAGCTTTGTAGGAAAATAAATGATTTTGTCTTAAATTATATTTTTTATCTAAATTATTAAGAATAGGAAAATACCATTTGCATCGTTGTAGTCTCTCTTTTTGGGTTCTTTTTATAAAATATCAAAATAATATTTAAAAACTGGATGCATATAGGTGTGTGCAAGCTTGTCTTAATTCAGAACAAAATTCCCTTGTTAAATTTCAAATGCATGTGTAATGGTGCTGGCATTTATTACAGCATTGTGATAAAGGGCACAAGTTCTAGAATCAGTATCCCGGGTATAAATGCTAACTCCACCACTTGCTAAAGAATTCTACTGGGCATGGTGAAAATAAGACCTTTCTTCTGTCTAATTGCTACATTCTTACCCATAATTTGTGAATTAATAAAGATTCTTTTGGTTGTAAGTTTTGGAACCCCAACTCTTATTAGTAGGTATAAGCCAAAAAAAGAAAGGACTGAAAAGTATAACTCCACAGCTTCTGCACGGCAAAAGAAACAGTCATTAGAGTGAATCAGCAACCAACAGATTGGGAAAAAATTTTTTCAGTTTACCCATCTGCCAAAGGGCTGATATCCAGAATTTACAAAGAACTCAAACAGTTTTACAAGAAAAAAACCAGCCCATTCAAAAGTGGGCAAAGGATACGAACACTTTACAAAAGAAGACATACATGAGGCCAACAAACATGAAAAAATGCTCATCATCACTTGTCATTAGAGAAATGCAAATCAAAACTACATTGAGATACCATCTCACGCCAGTTGGAATGGCAATCATTAAAAAATCTGGGGACAACAGATGCTGGAGAGGATGTGGAGAAATAGGAACACTTTTACACTGTTGGTGGGTGTGTAAATTAGTTCAACCATTGTGGAAGACAGTATGGCGATTCCTCAAGGACCTAGACATAGAAATTCCATTTGATCCAGCAATCCCATTACTGGGTATATATCCAAATGATTATTAATCGTTCTACTATAAGGACATATGCACACGAATGTTCATTGCAGCACTGTTTACAATAGCAAAGACCTGGAACCAACCCAAATGCCCATCAATGATAGACTGGACAGGGAAAATGTTTCACATATACACCATGGAATATTATGCAGCCATCAAAAACGATGAGTTTGTGTCCTTTGCAGGGATATGGATGAACCCGGAAATCATCATTCTCAGCAAACTGACACAAGAACAGAAAATGAAATACCGCATGTTCTCACTCATAGGTGGGTGTTGAATAATGAGAACACATGGACACAGGGAGGGGAGCACTACACACTGGGGTCTGTTAGAGGGAATAGGGGAGGGACAGCAGGGGGTGAGAAGTTGGGGAGAGATAGCATTGGGAGAAATGCCAGATACAGGTGAAGGGGAGGAAGTCAGGAAATCACACTGCCACGTGTGTACCTATACAACCATCTTGCATGTTATTCACATGTAGCTGAAAACCTAAAATGCAATAAAAAAAAAGAATATGATAGATTCAGGTATTGGTTGATACCAGGGCTCAAACTATAGTATGACTCACTTTCTTTCTCTCCCTGAACCTTGTTTGTATTTCTTACTCCCCCTCCTTTGTCTAAGACAAGGCTTGAACTGATGGCTTTAAAAATCAATGAATCCCTGATAGTTGGTTGTAGTTCTGTGGGGTAAGTGGTTATACCCCCTTGTCATTTCTGATTGTGTTTCTTTGAATTTTTGGTCTCTTCTTATTTATTAGTCTAGCTAGCAGTCTATTTTATTAATTTTTTTCAAAAAAACTAGCTCTTGAATTTGTTGATCTTTTGAATGGTTTTTCTTATCTCTGTCTCCTTCAATTCAGCTCTGATTTTGGTAGTTTCTTGTCTTCTGCTAGCTTTGGGGTTTTTTGCTCTTGATTCTCTGTTTCTTTTAGTTGTGATGTCAGGCTGTTAACTTGAGATCTCACTATCTTTTTGATGTGGGCATTTGGTGCTAGTAAATTTCCCTCTTAACATTGCCTTAGCTGCATCCCAGAGATTCTGGTACAATTTATCTTTATTTTCATTAGTTTTAAAGAACTTCTTGATTTCGTCCTTAATTTTATTATTTACCCAGAAGTCATTCACGAGTAGGTTATTCAATTTCCATGTAATTGTATGATTTTGAGTGATTTTCTTAGTCTTTATTTTGAGTTTGATGGCACTGTGGTCCAAGAGACTGTTATGATTTGTTTACATTTGCTGAGGAGGGTTTTACTTCTGATTATGTGAGCAGTTTTAGAGAGCGTGCCATGTGCTAGTGAAAAGAATGTATATTCTATTGTTTTGGGGTGAAGAGTTATGTAAATATCTGTCAGGTCCATTTGATCCAGGGCTGCGTTCAGGTCCTGAAAGCTTTGTTAACTTTCTGTCTCAGTTATCTCATATTGTCAGTATTAAGTTTCCTACTATTATCAATCTCTTTGAAGGTCTCTAAGAAGTTGCTTTATGAATCTGGGTGCTCCTATGTTGGTACATACATATTTAGGATAGTTTGATCTTCTCGTTGAATTGAACACAGTACCATTATTTAATGCCCTTCTTTGTCTTTTTTTAAATCTTTGTTGGTTTAAAGTCTGTTTTGTCAGAAAATAGGATTGCAACCCCTGCTTTTCTTTATTTCCATTTGCTTGGTAGATTTTCTTCCATCCCTTTATTTTGAGCCTATGTGTGTCATTGCATGTGAGATGGATCTCTTAAAGACAGCATACCAATGGGTCTTGGTTCTTTATCCAACTTGCCATTCTGTGTCTTTTAATTGGGGCATTTAGCCCATTTACATTTAAGGTTGATAGTGATGTGTGTGGATTTGACCCTGTCTTAACAATGCTAGCTAGTTACTTTGCAGACTTTTTTTATGTGGTTGATTTTATAGTGCCACTGGTCTGTGTACCTAAGTGTGGTTTTGTATTATATGGTAATATCTTTCCTTTCCCTATTTAATGTTTCCTTCAGGAGCTCTGGTAAGGCAGATGTAGTGGTAACAAATTCTCTTTGCATTTGCTTGTCTAAAAGAATCTTATTTCTCCTTCACTTATGATGCTTAGTTTGGCTAAATATGAAATTCTGGGTTAGAATTTCTTTAAGAATGTTGAATATTGGCTCACAATCTCTTCTGGTTTGGAGGGTTTCAGAGGCCATTATCCTTAGCAAACTAACACAAGAATACTGCATGTTCTTACATATGAATAGGAACTAAATTATGAGAACACATAGACACATAAAGGGAAACAACAGACACTGGCGCCTGCCAGAGGGTGGAAGGTATGAGGAGGAGAGGATCAGAAAAAAATAACTAATGGGTACTAGGATTAATACATGGGTGACCAAATAGTAAGTACAGCAGACCCTCATGACACAAGTTTACCTATGTAACAAACCTGCATTTGTACCCCTGAACTTAAAAGTTAAAAACAAAAGGTCAGGACGGGCGCAGTGGCTCAAGCCTGTAATCCCAGCACTTTGGGAGGCCTTGGTGGGTGGATCACGAGGACAAGATCAAGACCATCCTGATGGGGTCAACATGGTGAAACCCCATCTCTACTAAAAATACAATAAATTAGCTGGGCATGGTGGCACGTGCCTGTAATCCCAGCTACTCAGGAGGCTGAGGCAGGAGAATTGCCTGAACCCAGGAGGCGGAGGTTGCAGTGAGCCAAGATCGCGCCATTGCACTCCAGGCTGGGTAACAAGAGCGAAATTCCATCACAAAAAAAAAAAAAAAAGTTCAGTGAATCTGTTGGGAATACTTAGAGGCAGAACTCTTACTTGAGGGAAGGATTTATATATAATTCTGACATTCTGTTTTTGATATTCTTTGTAATTGCATATTATTTTGAAATATAAATCTTTAAATTTTCTTAAACTTATAAATGACATTTGTAATAGTATGCTATTTAAGATTTTATACTGGTTAAGATATAGACTGTTAGAATGAATTCAGGGTAAACTGTGTTTGTGAACTGGGGAAACTGTGTAGAGGCAGTTTACAGGATCATCTTAATCAGTTACTGAAATAGGCAATTTATATAAATTGCTCATTTAGTCTTTAAAATGATCTTATATATAGTTATTATTCTCTCATTATATCTGAGGAAAATACAAGAAGCTGCTTCCTTTTGCAAACCAAACACTGCCTTTAAACATAGCATCTTAGACTGCTACTACCCTGCAGACATGACTAGAACTTACTAAAAATTAACTTTTTTCACCTTAATAATGACTTAGTAATATGGCTTTTTATCTAAATTTCCTAATTTTTCCACATTAACATGTACATCAATTTGAACTGTGAAATTTGAATTTACTGTAATAAAAATAATTTATACCACTGCTAATACAGTGTGAAATTTTTAGGCTTAGCTTATGATTAACGTTACTTGCTACACATTTACTTATACACATAATTTATGTAGAAAATAAATCAGCCTATGGAAATTATAAGCCTTTTTAGCTACAGAAACAAAATTGTTTAGAATGAATTTACATAGCAAGACAAAACTGAAAACAGACTTTAGAAACAAGTGTAATACAGAGTTTACAATTTACAAAAATTAGTTCATTTAAGTAGCAATTATTTTATTTACTTTCATGGAAGAAATAAAATGCTATGATTCAAATTAAAGTATTTAGTCTTTTGCATGGTTGGGATGATTTTGTAAGGCCCAAATCAGTACTGCTTACTACTGTACAAAGAGTGTATTTGTTATATGGGTCATGTTTCTGGTTCTTTCACCCAGAACAAAAATTGAAAAGGAAACATTTTCTTCTGTTTCCAAAAGAAATCTGTTGGGGTATATGGAGGGAATGATGCACGACCCTAAATTGGCAGAGAACTTGGGTGTGTATACAAGGAGCTAATCTCTCACTTAGTTCCAGGTACGTATCTTGGTTGTTGACCAGAAAAGTACCTGGCCAGAAGTTCACATATCTCTCCTCGTATTTTTCATCCTATAAATGTGGCCTTGCCTGGCAGGAGCACTGCCTTAAACTAAACTGGAAATAAGAAGCAGTATTCATTATACTGTACACTTGATCTTAGCCAAAAAGCCAAGAAGCAATCGTTCATTATACTACAAATCTCTATTGTATGAGGAGGAATAGTGGGCAGACAGATCACTCCAGGACATGCCTAATATTTTGACATCCCAGAGTATGTTGCAGAGATCCTATTATGTAAACATCTCGGAAGCATATTTAAACAAAATTTATTTTAAATTTTAGTTTTTATAAGCTTTTTAAACTCCACATGCTACTTTTAGTGGGATACAAGGATTATCGAGTCAAACTTCAAAAAATTAGAAACCCTAAAATGCCATACAGAAAATAAAGTTCTCTGAACGTAGGTGCTACTGATTCATTCAAGATAAATTTAATCATTTATTATTTATGGATATAATGTAATAGAATAATTTTAATACTTTAATGAAAACATTACTTTAACCACATGTACAAAACTCATAGGAAAACCTGAAAATTCTTAATTACAAACTCTAAGACCTATTTAGTATAACAGTTAAGAGGATTGTCTTCAGATGAACATGGCAATCTGCCCTCCCAAGTCTCAAACTGCCGGTTTTACAGGGCACCCAGACCCATGTGTTTTGTGCGCTGTGCCGCTGCGCTGTGGCGCCGGCTGCCTGGCCGTGCCAGTGGATACCGCTCTGCTTGCATCCTGCGTCCCTCTTACACCTGGGCTTTTCCCCGCTCTGTGGGCTATAAAGATCCATCTGGAAATGTGGTGTGAACTCACCCTCTGCGACTAGACTGAGAGCTGCAATCGTGAGTTGCTTCTAGAGCACCATCTTCCCCCATCCAGATTCACCAGGGTTGAAATGAAGGAGAAAATCCTAAGGGCAGCCAGATAGAAAGGTCGGGTCACCCACAAAGGGAAGCCCATCAGACTCACAACAGATCTCTCAGCAGAAACCCTACAATCCAGAAGAGAGTGGGGGCCAATATTCAACATCCTTAAAGAAAAGAACTTTCAACCCAGAATTTCATATCCAGCCAAACTAAGTTTCATAAGTGAAGGAAAAATAAAATCCTTTGCGAACAAGCAAGTACTCAGAGATTTTGTCAGCACCAGGCCTGCTTTACAAGAGCTCCTGAAAGAGGCACTACACATAGAAAGGAACAACCAGCACCAGCCATTACAAAAACATACCAAATGCTAAAGAGCCTCAACAAAATGAAGAAACTCCATCAACTAATGGGGAAAACAGCCAGCTAGCATCAAAAT
>JAPYYA010004304.1:0-11942 GCA_028533165.1 Leontopithecus rosalia | reverse complement strand
GCATGGTGGCGCGTGCCTGTAATCCCAGCTACTCAGGAGGCTGAGGCAGGAGAATTGCCTGAACCCAGGAGGCGGAGGTTGCGGTGAGCCGAGATCACACCATTGCACTCCAGCCTGGGTCACAAGAGCGAAACTCCGTCTCAAAAAAAAAAAAAAAAAAAAAAAAAAACAAACCTTGTGACCCTACGCTACACCAGGGGTAAACCTAATAACCATAAGGAGAGTAATAGCCAAGGACTGAAAAACTTCCCCTGAGCAAAGATTTCCAGGAGTCAAGATTTAACCAACTGAATAAATAAATGGAAGAGGCAGTGCTTTTCTGATTTAGGGGGAAAATCACATGTTTTCTGTAAGATCTTTTAGACACAGAACAACAATTTCTCATTTAGTAACATAGCGACAACTTTTTTATCAGAGCACAAGTTGTTAAGGTATCAAGAATTTCCATTTTGGAGTACTATGGAGGCTCAATTGTTCATTTCAGGTTGCGTTCCTTGATCAGAATTCAAAGTATTTTTCTATGAAAACAAAAGAAAAACAAAGGTTAATATTTGAAGCAAACCATGGTCTTTCTTGTCTCCAAAAGGCAGCCAGTCAAGATTTTAGACTGAAGCATCTTTAGATGGTGGAATGGAGATGACAGTAGAATGTTTCCCATGCTGATGAAAAGAGTCAAACTCTGTAAAGTGATTGATATTCTGAGCCAAATACAAGTGACCGATGGCCCGTGACGTAGCCCTCAGGAAATCCTGAGAACATGTGCCCAAGGTGGTCAGCGTACAGCTTGGTTTTATACATTTTAGGGAGACATGAGACATCAATCAATTGCTTGTAAGATTTGCATTGGTTCCATCTGGAAAGGCAGTTAGATTGGCAACTGGTTGAAAGAGTTATCATCTAAAGCTCTGGAATCAATAGAAAGGCATGTCTGGGTTATGATGATAAGGGGTTGGGGAGACCAAAATTTCATTATGCAGATGAAGCCTCCCGGTAGCAGGCTTCAGAGAGAATAGACTGTGAATGTTCCTTAACAGACTTAAGGTTTCAGTGTTAATGCTGGTCAGCTTTTCCCAAATTTCAACAGAGAGGAGGGTATAATGAGGCATATTGGACACCCCTTTCCTGTCGTGGCCTGAACCAACTTTGGAATGCCCTTAGCCATGAGGAGGGGTCCACTCACATAATTGAAGGGCCTTAAAATTGTATTTTAGTTTAGGCTAGATTTAGTTAAATTCACAGAGATAAAACCTCAAAGCAGATGAATAGGACTACACTTTGATCATGGGTGCACTATATTTTTCTATTGAAATACAATGTTTTTTAGAGTTACTCCCATTTTTACTAAAAATAATCAGTTAATTCTCTGTGGTGCTGGTGCCCCTCCACCCACATGTTCCCGAGGGCCTTCGTGAACAGCCTGTCCCCAGGCCTTCCCATGGACCAGGGAACGTCACACTCCACTGAAGTCTTCAGAGCCTGCCAACCCCAGGGGAGCACTGAAGAGAAGACTGCCCCTTGGAAGAGTCCTATATTGGGCAGAGACTGACCAGTCATGGTATCCCCAGCATGCTCGATCATTGGCTGAGGGCCATCTAGGAAGACCATGGCTTCTTATCCAAAGCAAGGCAGGTTCTTGAAGAGGCTGACAGCTGCAGTCCATCTGCTAACTGCACTTCAATGTCAGGGAAGACTAAAGCAACACGTCTCCAGAGTTGCTACATCTCTGGTGTGATGAGAGGTATTCTCAAAATTATCTACATTCTTGTTGTTTTTATGTCTTCTCAAAGGATTGTCTATTCAGAAAACCTACATATATATTTTATAAAAATTAACTGATCAGTTTGGCACATTTCCCACCATCTTTTGCAGTGTTGGTGTCTTAGAGAAGATAGAGTTGCAAGAATTGAGGGAAGACTACAGGAAATAAGGGAGTTGCTACGTTTCCATTCCCTGATTGGCAACATGACTACACATTACTTCCTCATAGAGTTTTTATGCCAACCACATGAGACATCTGTGTTACCTTCTGGTGCCAAGACTGACACATGGTAGGTTTGCAGTGTGGGGTCACAGCACTCAGGCATCCAAAGAGGAGGGGGTGGGACACTGGGGAGGAGTATTAGATCTTTCTCACACTGCTACAAAGAAACACCTGAGACTGGGTAATGTATGAAGAAAAGAGGTTCGATTGGCCCACAGTTCTGCAGGCTGTACAGGAAGCATGATGCTGGCATCTGCTTGGCTTCTGGGGAGGCCTCAGGAAACTTCCCATCATGGCAGAAGGTGAAGGGGGAGCGGGGACATCACATGGCCAGAGTAGGAGCAAGAGAGAGGAGGAAGATGCCACACACTTTAAAACAGCCAGATCGTGTGAGAACTCACTCCCTATCATGAGGACAGTACCAAGAGGATGGTGCTAAAACATTCATGAGAAATCCACACCCAAAATCCAATCACCTCCCGCGAGACCCCACCTGCAGCACTGGGGATTACAAGTCAACATGAGATTTGGACAGGACATATATCCAAACCATCTCAGGAGGAGTCATTTACCACAATAAGAGGAGGAGCTGAAAGGGCAGTTTATGAGAAACTAAGATGAGATGAGGGCTGATCTCTGCAGGTGCCTCTGGGAAGATGGAAAGAAGCTACTGAAAATAACTCTCATGGCCCTGGAACTAAATGTCCCTAGTTTCCTTCATTCTCGAGAGGGCTCGCCTGCGCCTGCGTGGTATCATACTGGTAAAGCCTCTTATATGCTAATTACTGTGCTTCCTGCTCTCCCTGAGTAGGGGCATCACCCATTTCTACCTTCATCCTATGACCAGGGAAACCAAGGGAAAAGTGCCAAGTTATGAGCCTAAGAACACACGTTAAAGAAGCTCCTCTGTTTCTTCGATGGCCGCATGGACAGCATGCTGGTTTTGCTTGGGTACGTAAGTGGAAAATGAAAGCCGTGGGTTTTGCTTTTGTTTTTGTTTTTCTTTTGCAAGTAGGGATCTTCATGCCAAGTTCGGCATCTCAGATTCTTTTTCTCCTGTTAGATATATTTTTAAATTTGTTTTTAGGTATCTTGCTTTACATGATGAGTTTTAACATTTAAGACGTCTTAAAACTAATGGAAGTGGAAGTGTAATTCTTGAGCTAAAAAAAAAGTCTGTCTTATGGAACAAATATGAAGATTAATGAGTTAATATTTACACAAAACTTGGAGAACATTGGCAAGTCGTAGTTTTAAATACAAAGTCATAACCAGAAATATTCTAATATCATCTTCCATTCTGGAAGCCAGGGAGTCCTTGTTTACTCATTAATTCCCAGTTAAGAAAAGCATGGTTTACAGCTGTCGCACTTCTCTGAGTTCCCAAATTAAGCTTCCTTGGGAACCTTCCAGTGGGTTCTTCAAAAAGCACAGTAATAAGGGAAACAGCAATCCAGGACTTAGTATATTTTGTTCCTTTGCCAGGCCTGGCTGTCGCCTGCCCACAGAACCTTCACCCACTCCCCTCTCAACAGGTCTCCGTCTCTTCATCCCCTGTGAGTGGCTTGGAGAGTGGATTTTAGCCGATTGGAGGTGACAAGTCCTGGGACTACCTGATGAAAGCCACAGACTGTTTTCCCCGGTAATGTGGCACACAACATTGTTGTGGGCAGCGATTATCTGAGGCCAGTATCATGTGGGCAGTAAAAATGTACCACGACAGTTGTAGGAAAAGAACAGCAGACTTGAGGTCGATGCAGGTGCATCATTTGAGGCCAGGAGTTCAAGACCAGCCTGGCCAATATAGTGAAACCCCGTCTCTACTAAAAATACAAAAATTAGTCAGGCCTGGTGGTGCATGCCTAAATCCCAACTACGCAGGAGGCTGAGGCATGAGAATTGCTCGAATCCTGAACCCGGAAGATGGAGATAGCAGTGAGCTGAGATCACCCCACTGCACTCCAGCCTGGGTGACAGAGCAAGATTCTGTCTCAAAAAAAAAAGAGGCTGATTTATTAGGAAAAGTATAAAAATACATTGCAAGGGTACAAGGGACAAATTAGCAAGAGAGGAGCAGACTGCAAAGAGACAAAGCTTGCTGGAAACATTACAGGCTGGTGCTTGTGCTGCGTGCTGGGAGGGCTTTGTCCAGTATTGGTAATGTCAGGGTTGCAGTGAGCTAACCTGGCTTTTGAGGCGGGGTCACACTCTGTCACCCAGGTTGGAGTGTAGTGGTGCGATCTCCACTCACTGCAACCTCTGCCTCCTGGATTCAAGCGATTCTCCTGCCTCAGCCTCCCAAGTAGCTGGGATTACAGGCACGTGCCACCATACCTGGTTAATTTTTTGTATTTTTAGTAGAGATGGGGTTTTGCCATGTTGAATAGGCTGGTCTCAAACTCCTGGCCTCATAACTTGCATGTTTCTATTTCAGCCAAGGATCTGGTGATGTGCAGGAAACAACTGGGTTATTTGTGCAGGAGGGCTACGTGTTTCAGACAAGGAAGAAGGACAGATTTATAGCTTACCTGCTTTCTCTTTTGCTTTCCCTTGGTCCTGCCAGCCTGACTCCTCTTCCCTAATTAGAGCTCCACAGACATTTCATGTACAATGTAAGGAACCTGTGGAAGGAGGAAAGCCCACTCTAGAATCCTTGCTAAAGAACCCCAGATGAGCCCCAGCTCTCTGCCAACTCTTAAATGTAGTAATCCCAAGATGAAGGCGCCTCTTTGGAGCAGGAAACCAAATGTGGATGGATCAAGTTGCCAGCTGCCCTTAGAGAGCAGCCAGCCATTCTCACACCTCTCCTGGGTCTCACTGAAATGAGACTTGTAGGGAAAAGGGCACAATGCTGGGAAAGGCTGTGGGGCACGGCCGGCTGCTGGCTCTTCTCTGAGACCACAAGTATTCCCATGTTTTGAAATTGTTATTCCCTTTTCCTGGAATGAGCTTGAATTTCTCCCCTCTAAATTATGTCTACCTAGCACTATATTCACTTTGATTTTGTAGCTAAGGCTTTCTGGTAGTCACTACCCCTGGTTCTGTTCTTGAGTCTTTAACTAACTCCATGAATCCAAATGAGCAAGATTATCCTCTCACTCATCAGAGGTGAGTCTTAGCTGATCGTTTTATACCCATTCTTCCTGTAAAGCAATTCCTTGAATGCAGCCCACACAGGGACACCTTGACTTGCAGAGGGACTGTATCTAATCAGACAAAGCAGAAACACTAGCGTCTCAGGGTGGTGTCCCAGATGGAAGCCTCCAGAGATGAGTTCTCCTGACCTCCTTTTTAGGAAGGATGACTGACCCTCTCCTGGCCTTTGGCACCTCCAGTTTTCTTGTCCCACCCTCAGTGGTTCAGAGAACTCACAGGTCCACCCCACGCTGCCTCTGCTTTCAGGGGCCCAGATGGGCAGTGCTCCTCTCCATGGGGCCATGGCCCGAGCAGACCTGACTCCGAATCATTTGAAGATGCAGCAGTGCAAAATCTTTGGGTTGCAAATCACAAAAGCCTGGCTCAAAGAAGTATAAGCAAAAAGGGGGATGTATTTAAAGAGTCATGACGTGGGCAGATTTAGGTGCTTGGCTCCCTCTGGGGCTGGGTAAAAACTGATTGGAACAGCTAAGAGCGGCCACAGGGAGACCAGTTACAGGCTGGTGACTGGCCCTGGGCCACATCTGGGGGAAGGCTGGTCTAGACCCAGAAAGGCGAGGCAGGAAACCTGGCTGCCCACCCTCTGACATCACAACACTCCTCCTTCAAAAGCTGTCACCTTCTCCCAGGATCACAGCCGCCAGCCTGCTCCAGACGTCCAAAAGAAAAAGAGAACATTTGGGGGAGCAGAATCCAATTTCAAAAAAGTCAGTTCCACAAGACCAGGCTTCCCCGCACCCACTGCTGTCCGCATCCCACCACATGCAACTGCCAGGCTCCTTGTCCCTAAAAAGCAAATCCTACTGGCATTTTTCTTTTCCAAACCTTCGGTGACTCAATCTCTCTCTCACTCTCTTTCTGTCTCTCTCCACAGAATTTCTGCCTCTCTCAATAGTCTCTCAATATACATATACTTGAGGATGCATCAGAGAATGTGGACGAGAAGATTTTAATTATCTTTCATCATCGATGACCAGTTTTACTTGTTAGCAATAATGCAAAAATTGATCAGGCAGAATCCACATGGAAGAAGGACTGTGTTTTTAATTAAAGATGTTTTATGCATTGAAAATCAATGTTTAAATAGATCAATTTAAGTATGAGCCCTTTGGGCAACATTTACACACCACATATTTATCTATGTGTCATTTGAGATCAACAGCATAGCTGTCATCTCCAGGAATTTTGTAGGCTAAGTGGAGAGAATTTCTTTCCCTCTTTTATTGCATATTGCTTTGTTCCAGTCTGTAAGCACTGAAATACCATATCATAGATGAGATATGAACAGTGAGGAGGCCTGCTAATAAAAAAACGAGCTTTTACTTCAATAGTGAAACGTAACGGGGAAAGTGGCTTATTAGCCAAGGTGCTCTTTCCTCAGCCAGGAACAATCAAGCTTTAAAAGATTTTATAACTGATATTAATAAGTCCTTTTAGCATTCAAAAGAAACACATAATACTCTGATTTAGGCTGGGCATGGTGACTCGTGCCTGTAATCCCAGCACTTTGGAGGCTGAGGCAGGTGAATCAGTTGAGGTCAGGAGTTCGAGAACAGCCTGTCCAACACGGTGAAACCCCATCTCTACTAAAAGTACAAAACTTAGCCAGGTGTAGTGGTGGGTGCCTGTAATCCCAGCTACTCGGCAGACTGAGGCAGGAGAATTGCTTGAACTCAGAGGCAGAGGTTGCAGTGAGCTGGGATCGCTCCATTGCACCCCAGCCTGGGCACAGAGCAAAATTCCATAAACAAAAAAAAACCTCTTATCTATTGATGGAAAATGTTGTCTTGTGATGCAAATATATGCAAATATCGAAAACTTAGGCTGAAATAAAGAACATTGCTCTCTATTTATACAATGTTTCTAGTGACTCTCCTAAATTAAATTCTCAAATTATCCTAAATGTCTCTCTCCTAACTCAGTGTTTTCCCTTCCATCTATATTTTCCTGGAATTCCAGTGAAAAGCCAATTTAGAAAAATAGCTAATTTAAATATCACCAACTAATTTAATTCAGTCGAACATGAAGTTTTCTGGAGTTTGGACTTCTGTCTTCTTGGGCACAAGGGACCACTCTTACTTGCCAAGGGGCATTTCTCTTTAGCTCCATTACCCATCCCACCAGACACTGGGCTCAGTTCAGTACCCAGAAATTAATTTGGCCTCCATTAATGAAAAGTGATTCATGAGGAGTAAGTGTATGACAGCCAAACTCAGGTGAAGTTATCAGTTCGGTGAGGTTCAGTGACCTCCCGTGTGTGTGCTGATCAAGACGAGGAGCAGTGGGACTCTGAACTCCAGCCGTTTATGCTGAATGATCTGCAACCTGCCTTTTGGCCTGAGGGGCTGTCCGCAGAGCTGAGACTTCTGCATTCTCTGCTCATCCATATCAAGCCTCTTTCCAGGCCTCATCTGTCATGCCAGCTTGATGTTCAGAACCAGGGAGTGTCTATAAATAGCCCGTGCAGGGCTGGAATGGGCTGCTGATCTCCTCGGCTCGGGGATCTGGGCCAGCACTGCCTCCCTGCAGTCCCTTCAGAGCTGGATGGTTCCTGCTGTGGATGCCATGGGCAGGATTTGCAGAGACGGGGCTCTGAACCACAGGGGTCCAGGAGAGATATGGCATGCTAGGTCCAGCTTGTAACAGCTCATGAGAGCCAATTAGTACATTTTCAGAAATTTTGCAAGCCAGTTGGCAAACCATTGGTAGCTTGAAATCAGCCACAGTGGAATCATTTATACGACTAAAATCAGCAAATGCTGAAACTGGGGCTCTGGGTTTTGGTTTTTGTTTTTTCCACAAAGCCCACTGTTGAACTACTGTTAAACATTTACCAGCATACCGCTGCGGCTGGATCACATCTCGGCTACCAGGAGAACCTGACACAGACTTCCTAACTGCTTTCACGGGCTACTGGAGAGCCCAGAAAGATGGTGCTGAAGGAGATGAGATTTCCCAGAAGGAAGTAGGATTGAAGTCAGAGGTTATATCAGAAATATTCTTCCATTTGGAACCTGGAAACGTGAGTCACTTCTGCTGCCTTTCACAGAGTAAGACGGCATAAAAGATGTCTGTGACAGCTTGAAAGGCTGCATCTTCATTTTCTTTCCTTTTCAGTATTGCTCTCTGAGATTCTACGGGATGACTGTATTAGTCTGTTTCCACACTGCTGATAAAAGCATACCCAAGACTGGGAAGAAAAAGAGATTTAATGGGACTGACAGTTCCACATGGCTGGGGAAGCCTCAGAATCATGGCGGGAGGCAAAAGGCACTTCTTACATGGCAGCAGCAAAAGGAAAAATGAGGAAGATGTAAAAGCAGAAAACCCTGATAAAACCATCAGATCTCATGACACTTATTCACTATCAGGAGAACAGTACAGGGGATCCACTCCCATGATTCAAATGATCTCCCACCAGGTCCCTCCCACAACACACGGGAATTATGGGAGTGCAAGTCAAGAGGACATTTGTGTGGGGACACAGCCAAACCATATCAATGGCCTTGGAAGAAAAGATGCAATTGAAGTAAAACCTAATAAGATCACTCTCTATTCCATTTTCTTGGAAAGAGGTAAATTTCTACGTGAATGCTTAAGTGACACCCAAGGTTAATTATAGGACAGGATGATGGTGAAAATACGTTAAAGACAGATATCCTGTGTGGCGCATACTCTCACTGTAGCAATGCACCCCAGCCCCATATGGCCTTACATTGCAATGAATGCCCGCCCTACTTCCAACCCAGCAGCAGCATCTCTTTGCCTGAGGGCTTTCCACTAGAAAATATAAGCCCCCAGGGAGCAACCCTCCATCAAAAGCTGGCAGGATTTAGTGTGTAAATGTCCCAGCACCTATGTTAGGATATCTCTGAGGCATATGCACACTGTCATGAAGAGTTCCCCAGCTCACTAAAGAGCCAGTGCCCCACTCTGTCATTGGCTTGACAACGTACTCTGTATTGGATTTCCTTCCTCTCTTTTGCATTTTTAGTAGAGATGGGGTTTCAAATCTACCCAAATCTATCTTTCCTGGGTGCAGGCTTTGGGTGGGCAAGGGGTGGGGCAGCCCCAGTAGTTTGTTTGGGAGGTAATCCTAGAAAACAGTAGTAAAGGCAGGGCACGGTGGCTCACGCCTTTAATCTCAGCTTTGGGAGGCCAAGGTGGGTGGATCACAAGGTCAAGAGATCAAGACCATCCTGGCCAACATGTTGAAACCCCATCTCTACTAAAAATGCAAAAGTTAGCTGGCGGGCACCTGTAATCCCAGCTACTCTGGAGGCTAAGCCAGGAGAATTGCTTGAACCCAGGAGGTGGAGGTTGCAGTGAGCTGAGATCGTGCCACTGCACTTTAGCCTGGCAACAGAGCAAGACTCCACTTCAAAACACAAAACAAAACAAAACAAAATTAAAAAAACAGTAGTAAAGAGTGGGGAAGTGAAACAGGGAACGAGAGGAATGTCTGTTCTTGTCACTTCTATTCAACATTGGATTGGAGGTTATAGCCAGGTCAATTAGGCAAGAAAAAAAGACAAAAATCATCCAGATTAGGAAAGAAGTAAAATTATCTCTATTTGTTTATGGCATGACCTTGTATATAGAAAATTCCGAGGAATTTACCCAAAAAAATGAATGAAATCAATAAATGAATTCAATAAGGTTTCAGGATACAATATCAATATTAAAAGATCAATTATATTTCTCTACATTGAACAATGAACAATCTCAACATGAAATTTTGGAAGAAAATTTCATTTACAATAGCATAAAAATAGCAAAATATTCAAGAATAAATTTAACAAAAGAAGAGGAAGACTTGAAACCAAAAACTATAAAAAAAACTATAAAAAAAAATTTAAAGAAGACCTAAATAAATCAAAAAATAACTCCATTTCCAACTCTCCAAAACAATCTATAAACCCAATGCAAATCTTATCAAGATCTCAGCTTCCTTTTTTTACAATAATAGAAAAACTGACTCTAAAATGCATGTAGAAACGCATGCCAATAATAGCAAAAATCATCCTTAAAAGTAAGATCAAAGTTGGAAGACTCACACTTCCCATTTTCAAAATTTATCACAAATGGATAGTAATCAAAATAGTATTCTCCAGAGACTCAACTCTATTTCACTGATCTATATGACAGACGTACAGACCAATGGAATAGAATCGAGTGTCTGGAGATAACCCTGCACATATATGGTCCATTGATTTTTGACAAGGATGCCAAGACAGCCAATGGGGAAAGACTTGTCTGTTCAGCAAACGGTGCAGGGATGACTGGACATCTATGCAGAAAAGAACGAAGTTGGACCTCTATCTTACATCATATGCAAAAATTCATGAGGAATAAATTTAACAAAAGAGGAGAAAGACTTGAACACCAAAAACTATAAAATATTGCAAACAATTTAAAGAAGACCTAAAATAAATGGAAAAATAATTCCATTTCCAATCCATGTTCATGAATCATAGACTTAAACACAAGTGTTAAAATTATAAAACTCTAAGAAAATAAGAGTAAATCTTTATGACCTTTAATTAGGCAAACATTCTTAGATCAGATACTGAAAGCACAAGCAAACAAAGAAAAGCTAGATAATTTTTTTTTTTGAGATGGAGACTTGCTCTGTCACCGAAACTGGAGTGCAGTGTTACAATCTCTGCTCACTGCAACCTCTGCCTCCTGGGTTCAGGTGATTCTCATGCCTTAGCCTACCAGGTAGGTGAGACTACTGGCACGTGCCACTATGCCTAGCTAATTTTTGTGTTTTTAATCGAGACAGGGTTTCACTATAATGGCCAGGCTGATCTTGAACTCCTGGCCTTCAATGCTTCACCTGCCTCAGCCTCCCAAACTGCTGGGATTACAGGCATGAGCCACAGCATGTGGCCAAAAAGCTAGATAAATTGAATTTCATAAACATGAAAAACTTCTGTCTTTTAAAAGACGCTATCAAGAAAGAGAAAAGACAATGGAATGGGAGGAACTATTGCAAATCAAGTATCTGATTAGAGTCTAGTATTCAGAATATATAAAGCACTGTTACAACTCCACAATAAAAAGAAAAATAACCCAATTTTAAAACGGACCAAATATTTGAATATGCACTTCTTTTAAAAAGAGCTACAAATGACCAGGAGCACATGAAAAGGTGTTCAATACTGTTAGTCATTTAGGAAATGCATATCAAATATGAGATACCACCGTATACCCAGTGGATAGTTGCAGTAAGAAAGATAGTAACAACCCTTGTGGAGACGTGGGGAATTGAAGCCCTCACATATTGTTGGACAGACTCTACAGTGGTGCAGCTGCTATGGAAAACAGCTTGAAAGTTTCTTACATGGTTAAACATGGAGTTGCTATTTGACTCAGAAATTCCTGCTGAGAACATACCTAAGAGAAGCACAAATATAACGTCCACACAAAAACTAATGTATGGACGTTCACAGCAGCATTACTCATCATAGTCAAGAGGTGAAACCATCCAATGTCCACAACCTATGATCGGATTAAGAAAATGTGATATATCCATTCAGTGAAATATTATTTGGCAATACAGAATAAAGTGCTGGCCAGGCACAGTGGCTCGTGTCTATAATCCCAGCACTTTGGGAGACCGAGTTGGACAATCACTAGGACAGGAGTTCGAGACCAGCCCAGCAACATGGTGACCCCTTCCTGACACCTTACACTAAAATTAACTCCAGATGGATTAAAGACTTAAACATAAGACCAGGCACCATAAAAACCCTAGAAGAAAATCTAGGCAAAACCATTCAGGACATAGGAGTAGGCA
>JAPYYA010004303.1:0-11942 GCA_028533165.1 Leontopithecus rosalia | reverse complement strand
ATGCCAAATATGGGTGAGGGGGCAGAAGGCAGCAAAACACACTGCCACGTGTGTACCTATGCAACTATCTTGCATGTTCTGCACATGTACCCCAAAACCTAAAATGCAATAAAAATTAAAAAAAAAAAAAAAAAAAAAACGCTGCAAAGGAGCTGGGTGCTGTGGCTCACGCCTCAATCCCAGATCTTTGGGAGGCTGAGGCGGGTAGATCACCTGAGGTCAGGAGTTTGAGACCAGCCTGACCAACATCGAGAAACCCCGTCTACTAAAGATACAAAATTATGTGGGCATGGTGGCTCATGCCTGTAATCCCCGCTACTCAGTGACTGAGGCAGGAGAAGCGCTTGAACCCGGAAGGCAGAGGTTGTGGTGAGCCAAGATGGCGCCATTACACTCCAGCCTGGGCAACAAGAGCGAAACTCCATCTCAGAAAAACAAAAAACAAAACAATAAACAACAACAACAAAATACTGCAAAGGAAAACATACATACACACACATACACGCACACATACACAAATGAGATTAAAGGTTGTCAGACATGAAGCCACACCTGGTCTTGTTTGCTCCACCCTAGGGGAAAGGATTCTGCCCCTATGATGGTTGGAGTCTCTTGTGGATTGATTTGTGGCCCCCAAAGAGATATGTTCAAGTTACAATCCCAGTGCTGGTCGATATGACCTTATTTTAGAAATAGGGCCTTTGCAAATCTCATTAAGATGAGGTCACACTGGGTTAGGATGGGCCTTAACTCACTGGTCTCCAGCTTTTCGGCACCAGGGACCAGTGTCTTGGAAGATAATCTTTCCATGAAATGGGGGTGAGGGAGATGGTTTTGGGATGATTCAAGTGTATTGCATTTATTGTGCACTTTATTTCTGTTATTATCACATTGTAATACATAATGAAATAATTATACAACCCACCATAATGTAGAATGAGTGGGAACCCTGAGCTTGTGTCCCTGCAACTAGATGGTCCCATCTAGGGTGATGGGAGACGGTGACAGATCATCAGGCATTAGATTCTCATAAGGCCATACCACCTAGATTCCTCACATGCAGTTTGCCATAGGGTTCGAGCTCCTATGAGAATCTAATGCTGCTGTTGATCTGACACAAGGCAGAGCTCAGGTAGTAATGCAAGAGATAGAGAGTGGCTATAAATACAGATGAAGTTTTGCTCACTTGCCCACCACTCACCTCCTGCTGTGTGGCCCGGTTTCTAACAGGCCACAGATCGATACTGGCCCATGGAGCCCAGGGGTTGGGGACCCCTCCCCTAATCCAGTGACCCAATGACTGGTGTCCTAATAAAAAGAGGGAAACTTGGAGACAGAGACTCAGAGAGACACAGAGAGGAGAAGGCCACGTGAAGACAAAGGCAGAGGTAGAAGGGATGTATCCACAAGCCAAGGACTGCCAGCAACCACCAGAAGCTACAAGGATGGTATAGAACAGATTCCCCCTCTGAGTCCCCAAGAAGGAACCAACCTGCTGGCCTCTTGCTTTCAGACTTCTGGCCTCCAGAACCACAAGAGAACCAGTTTTTGTTGTTTGAAGCCACTCAGTTTGCAGAACTTTAAGGAAGCACTAGGAAACTAATAAAGGGTCATAAGAAAAAGGCTTGGACTTGTGTTTGAAACGGTTAACATGAGCCTCTGAGGCTGGGTTGCTTCTGAGTGGGGATACCCCTTGCACACTCAGGCCTCCTTGCCTGTCCAGCTACCTGGAGGAGTCTCTGGACAGTGCAAAGGCATTGGTCCCAAGATTGGAATTTGGAACTTGGGATACTGGCATTAAACTTCTCATGAGATTGCTGTGCCTGACTTTGCAGTAGCCAGGGAGCGCTGGACTTAGTAGGGATGCAGGGAATGGGTAGAGAGTCAACATCCTCCACTTAGTGTGTTGCACTTATTAGTGACTTAGGAACGCATTTGATTACGGCGATGGTTTGGGGAACAGTTTCTAACCTAATGAATCTGATAGTCGGGAAAGTCCAGTTAAATCACTGCTGGTGCATATACATGTAAGTCTTTTAAAGTGAAGGTCTTCAGCTGCACATTCAATACAGAAGCCACTAACCGCATGTAGCCAACTAAATCTTTTAAAATGTATCTTCCAGCCAGGCATGGTGACACATGCGTGTAATCCTGGCTACTTGGGAGGCTGAGGTGGGAGTATTGCTTGAGCTCAGAAATTAAAGGCCAGCCTGGCCAGCATAGTGAGACCCTGTCTGAAAAAAATTTTAAATGTTCAATTTTCAGATTAGAATATTCACTCTTCTTGGTGTACATTTCCACTGACTCTGACACATGCATGGAGTCAGGTCCCCGGCACCATAACAGAGATGCAGAAAAGTTCCATCCCAGCAAAATATTCCCCCATTCCTTTGTAGTCAGCCTTCTGTCAACTCCCAACCCCTGGTAACCACTCATCTACTCTTTATTTTTATAATTTTGCCTTTTGAAATGTAAATTAATTAAAATGAATAAAAAATTTGGTTCATCAGTTGCACTGGTCACCTTTCATAAGCTCAATAGCCACATTTAGCTATTGGCTACCATGTTAAACAATGCAGATATAAAGTATTTTCATCATTCCAGAAAGTTCTATCACACAGTGCTAGTGAAAGAACGTGTATTTAGCGGTAGTTAAATATTCAGGGGGTCATATTCCCCCTGTGCGTCCTCTTCCTAGAAAAAAGCGCATAGAAAAGACATACAAAATATCTGATGCAGAGTTTTAGGGTGTCCACTGATCCATTTAAACTCCTCTGTAGTGATTAAGGCTCCCAAGTTTCATGTCAACGTGAAAGTCTAAAAGCATGTTTTCTCGAGCCTAGTTTTCAGCTTTCTGTGTTCAGGTTAAACAAGCCCAAGCATTTGCTGTTTCTCTTTAAGAAGCCATGCAGACAGGCAATTATTCATGGAGATTGCTCTGTGCACAGCGTCTTGCCTGCTGTGCCGCCTGCTCTTGATTGCAGAAATGAGCTTTTGGAAATCATCATTATTAGTAAATATGGATCGGGAGTGTTTGGAAGACTTAATGGAAGTTTAGCTTCTCCCACATTGAATCTCTTTTGTTTAACAGTAATGGTAAAGGAGTTTCAGAATAAGCTTGGCATGTTAAAAAGGTAGCTTCTTTCTTAAAACAGTGCTCTGAGTAATTCTAGTCCAGATCAATTCCCTCTGGAAGCTACTTCCTTCCATTCCACAACTTACATGCAATAATTGTGTCTGCTTTACTGACGCTGTCCTGTTCACCATCCCTGTTGGATCCCTGACTCCTGATCAGCTCCTGGAGAGACTGGGGGAAAGCCTTTCCCTGTGGCTGCACATCCACTGGGTACAAAACACCCATGCAAAATGGGAAAGGCCTGACTTAAGCATTGTTACTGGATTCTCATATCTAGATCCTGGATCACTCTGCAGCAGTATTTCATCAAGGAAAGCGTGTTGTCTACTTGCCTACATAGACCCTTCTGAGCGTAGATGCACCCCTAACACCCGAAGAGGTGATCTGGTCCACATTTGAATGTCTTGTCTGATCATGGGACTTATTCCTTTGTAATTCACATGTCTTCTGAGAGCCCCAGGTCTCACGGCATCTACCGTACAGTGACCAGGTACCCATTCCAGGCCCCATGGAAATCAAAACTCTCCCTTTGAGTCTGACTTCCTCAGGAGTAGGTAAGCCATGCCATTTGCAGGACTCAAAGGAAGGGGTTTTGATTTCTGTGGTGCCTGGAGTGGGTCCTGCCTCAAAGTTCTACACTCTGTGCCTCTTGTTGTTCCGTATCTCTGCCGTACAGAGAGGACAACTGTGACCCTGGGCCCTTTCCCTTGATTCTTCATCTGCCTTCCAACTACTGTGATTTCAGGCTGGTTCAGTGGAGCAGAGCTTTTCTGAAAGATGACAGGTCATGGGGAATAGTCACATGCACGGTGTGCAGCGAGCATTCTAAAATCATGCGTTCTGTGCTGTTGAAGTTCAGAGCCCTCGTGGCCCCTCTGCTGGTTCACGCAGGGCAGTACCCTGCCTTCTGCCATCTTCCAAGCTCCTCCTCTCCCTCCTCGTCCTGCCCCCTTTCTCTCCTCTCTTGCCCTGAGGCATAAGCAGATATTGCCATCATTTTCTAATGCAGAGCAGCTTAGCTCTGTATCCTGGGCCTTGGTTTTTCCTAGCACCTGCATCCTTAGGGCCTCGTTCCGATCCCATATTAATCAGGACCTTTGGTTGCAAATGGCAGAAACCCAACTCATACTAGCTTAAGGGAAAAAAAAAAAAAAGAATACAGTGTTCTACCTGTACCCAGAAGAGCACTCTGGGGAATGAGCTCTTGGCACTTTGAGTTACCTGGCCACTTCTGGACCAGTCATGGTAGGCAGAGGAATGGGGTGTTACGACTTGTCCAACCTGAGCCATGCGCTCTTCCCTGTAGTTAGGGAAGCAGCTTTCATATCCCGATCAAAGGGAAAAAAAGACTGGGGGAATAAAAATCACCGCCAGTGCCTGTGGTGAGTTCAGGATCAGAACCTGGGGCTTAGACAGCCCGTGACGTGTTGCAGATCCCGTTATTCACCTTCATCAGGCAAAGCCAGAACTAGATCTTTGCTTGGGAAGTTTACAGCTTTATGTCTCCCCTTTCTGGCCCTAAGAAGAGTGCCTAGAAGATAGACAGTAAGAATGTTTGGAAGTCTATAAATTATGTAAAGTCCTGCAAGAGGCACTTTTAGCACAACAGATAGAGCTGGAAGACACTACAAAGAGGTAATTTCACTTATCCTACTTCCCGCTCAGACTGTTCCTAAAACAGCCTGATGGACGAGTGTCTGTCGTCCCTTGAATTATTTCCCAAAAGGTGAAGCTATAACCTCTCTCTGCAATCAGCATTTAATAACCTTAATCATCTGGAAATTCTTCCTTATTTTCCAACCTATCCTTCTCGATGCCGTTGAAAATCATTTCCTCTCTCTGCTCAGAAGAGGGAGCCTAGGTGGTCAGTATCCTATGTAAAATAAGTTTTAATAAACTTGCCAGAATTAGTGAATCATCACACAGACTTTCTCTTCTCTGGGTGAAATAGTCTTAATTCCATCACATTTTTCTCTTAGGTCTTGTTTTCTTTTTTTTTTTTTTCCTGAGACAGAGTTTCGCTCTTGTCACCCAGGCTGGAGTGCAATGGGGCGATCTCGGCTCACCGCAACCTCCGCCTCCTAGGTTCAGGCAATTCTTCTGCCTCAGCCTCCTGAGTAGCTGGTATTACAGGCATGCACCACCGTGCCCAGCTAATATTTTGTATTTTTAGTAGAGACAGGGTTTCACCATGTTGACCAGGATGGTCTCGATCTCTTGACCTCATGATCCACCTGCCTCAGCCTCCCAAACTGCTGGGATTACAGGCGTGAGCCACTGCGCCTGGCCAAGGTCTTGTTTTCTAAAGTCTAAATTATCTGAGCTTCTTTTCTCCTAAAAAGACTTGAATTATTGCAATTATTTGTGGGGTGTGATGGTATTAAACACTAGTTAGGCAGGAAAGAATCCGTGAAGAAATCCCCAATGCTAAGTTAACCCAGCTCCAGACTGGGGGACTCCCAAAGAGATATTCTTTGTTCTATGAAGGTTGGGAACCCCAGAGCCTAGCCCTATCTAATTGGACATTTTTTCAAGCAAAGGTTGTCAATTCACTGCTTATTCATTTCTGTTTTATTTTTGAAATTTTTTCTTCTATCAGTTCTAAGTCATTTGTTGGAAGTGAATTGTTTTTGCTGGGGCTAACACAAGAGCACATTTTGTTGAATTGTTCTAGGTTATTAGCACGGGCAGCTCTCAAGAAACCATTTCATGTTCTGCTGGTTGGAGTTAGGAACCCTTTACTTATGATAGGGAGGAGTTGGAGGAGCCTTTTCTCAAATGTAAATCCAAGCTTGGCCAGAAACATAACCCTCCTGGTTGCTGATCAGGAGGCAGCCAGGGTTCCAACCCACAAACCTTAGAGTCAAAGAAAGATGTGCCCAGGAGCAAGGAAGAACAAGAAACACTTTCTGGCTTGCTGGTGACCTCCCAGATCCTGGAGTGGCAGCAGAGGGAGGAGCCGTGTTCGCTCATTGGATGCAGGAATCTCCTGGCAGCCCCTGTGAGAGTTCCGTGGGGGAAATTCACAACTTGTGAGTTAAATAAGTGACAGAAAGAAAGAATGAACTGAAGATGGTTCTGATGGGTAGGAAATTCTTTCTAAGATTTGAAATTTGTTTTAATTCTTGGCTGTGTTCTTCCAGGGTACACAGGCAGACTCTACTTCTCCCTCAGGATGATGGCTCACTCCTGATAGTTGTGTGGGTTATTTACTACGCAGCTCCAGCAGGTGCCTCCCACATCATTCTTAGTGAAAAAGGGCCCCCCTTTAGTTGTTCAGTGCACAACCTGCATTGCTGTACATGGCAACCCCATCAGTCTCAAACCCCATAGACCTTCCTGTCAACCAATTTTATCCATCTGCAAATGGGCTCAGAACCACCCAGCACATGAAAAGCAGACATATACAGTAGAGCTACTTTCTGAGCATAATATACAAAATGCAATTTTGACACAGTTCTTTTAAATTTCTGTTGATATTTGTAGACATCTACTGCGTCATAAACTTTGTTTTCAATTATGTACACTCACAAGTGATCCCATTTTTGATAGATTTAGGGAAAGTTCAGTCACACTTTCAGAATTGTAATGACTCCCCATAAAACATCTGATTCTGAAATTTTGTATTTATACAGTACAAATAACAGAACGGCAGGCAAATCATGCTACATATCACCATCCTTTACAACTGCAGTTAAAGCTATTACAGTTCTCCATACTGTGTGCTTTTCAGTATCATAAATAAAGAGCCTTGGGTACAGGCTGTTTGTAAAACTAGATTTAACTTGGAGACCCAGTACCTACTTGTCTTTCTAACACACATTGTATCTCTTCTCAGTCCGGTTTCTTCGACGATATCTGCCTGGAGATGGAATTTCTAAAAATGCTCTTTCACCCAAGGGGTCCAGTTTACCTGGAGTAAGTACCTTGAGCAGAAAAAACACTGCCTCGGTTTTGGGTGTTGGATAGACTGGAGTTCAGAGGAGCAGAAAAACACTGTCTCAGTATTGGGTGTGGGATAGACTGGTGCTCATAAGAGCAGAAAAAACACTACGTTGGTATTAGATGTGGGATAGACTGGTGTTTGAAGGAGCAGAAAAACTACTGCCTCTAAATCGGGTATGGGATAGATTGGTGTTCCAAGGCTTAGCTGGAAAAGAATCCACTCAGTGGGCCTCCGCAGACTTTGGCTAAGTCTCAGCAGAAACTGTTCCTGTTTTTCTAAGGGAGTGAGGTCCTGGGATGAGTGATCCAGGGAAGTTTGACTGGGGTGCCACCCTTTGGCTGCAGTATTCTTCACATAAGCTGCTCTTAAGGAAAGAGGTGGGGAGGATGACCAGTGTGTTGAGGGATGCAGTGAGAAACAGGCCACCAGGGTGGGTGGGGCAGACTCACTTGGCACCCATTGACAAGTGGGCACATTCTGTTGTTTATTTATTTATTTAGAGACAGAATATCACTCTGTCACCCAGGCTGGAGTGCAGTGGTGTGGTCTTGGCTCACTGCAACCTCCGCCTCCTGGGTTCAGGTGGATTCTCCTGCCTTAGCCCCCTGAGTAGCTGGGATTACAGGCGCCTGCCACCATGCCTGGCTAATTTTTTATACTTTTAGTAGAGACAGGGTTTCACCATGTTGGCCAGGCTGGTGTCAAACTCCTTAACTTAGGTGATCCACCCACCTCGGCCTCCCAAGGTGCTGGGATTACAGGTGTGAGCCACTGCACCCGGCTGGCACATTCTGTTTTAAAAGGGGTCTCCCAGTCCCAGTAGTCTAGGAATCTCTTCCTTCTTGGGCCTACAATGCCCCTCTCTAGCTGTGGCCTCCAGGGGCTGCCAGAGAGGCAGAGGCTTCTGGGACAGTAAGTGCTGGCTTTCCCGCAAGACTTCATTTGTTCCTTCATTTGTACATGTATCCATGCATTCATCTAATTTATTGACCACCAACAGTGTACCCTGAATCCTTTATGAAATAAGGTAGAGAGACAGGCAACACCAGTGGCACCAACTGCTGCTCCAAGTGCTTGTAGGGGGAAGTATCTTCAGCACAAACCTTGCCTGCAAGGAGCTGGCAGCCAGCAGAATGGTGAGACCCATTAGGACAGAGAAGCATTGCCGCAAGAGAGAAAGAAGTCTCCATAAACAGAAAGAGTAGAAGAAACAAGGATCTAAAATAAGGTAACTCGATTTCCATCTGGAGGGAAACAGTGATTTCTTCTAGCTCTAGTCTTTATTTCAAGGTCTTCTGAGACTAAAGCTCTGATCACCTCACTGTTCTGGTGGGAAACCATCAATGGCTTCCTGTTACCTGCAGAATGAAGTAGAGATGCCTTGATGTTGCATTCAAGTACCCTCAAAAGTGACCCCGTGATGCCTTTCTGGGAAGACCTCACAGCCTCTCCCTCCTTCAGTTTTGACTTCAACTTGATGGTCTCATCATCTCCTTTCTGAACATTGGTTTTTCCCTTCTTGTCCTCTTCCCAGAGACTAGCAGTGGGATGGCCCCTGAGGATGAGACCCCTTGCCCCATGGCATCATGTTAGCAGAAGGACTGATGTGGTGGTGGGTCCATGTAGCCCCCTCAGGAGATCAGAGGGTTAAAGCTGAAGATGGAGAACAGTCGTATCCTGTCTTTGTGAACTCAAATGACTGATGTTTCAATAAGCAATTTAAAGAGAGATCTTGTACCCACGACAGCAATGTTTTACATGCTGTTAAATAAAATCTATTAAAACCTTAAAGATTTTTCTTTAAAAATGAAACATTGCAGGAAGGCTGTGAATATATGCTGGTTTCCCTGGGCATCTAATCCAGCAGGTGCATGTGGGAGGCATGTGAACAGTAATGACCACGTAGCATTGGGTGTTTCTGGCTATCAGAGGACCTCCAGGAGGATGTTGAAAAATCCTTTCTAGACACACACTTGCACACACAGTTTTTACTGGTGACTTTAATTCCTGAAATGAATTCACACTGAGGCACACTGAAAAATTCCCAAGTGAGAGCCACCATGCTGGGCTCAGAATGGTCCCTCGACTGTGACCACAGGGGCTTTGCTATTGGGCCAAGCATGTAGGACTTTCTGCCCAGTTGCCTTCAATTTCCCACCTGTGAATGGAGCCTGGCAACCCTCTTCATCCTGTCCCATTTGACACTCTATCCCACAGGTGAGAGAGGCCAACCAGAGTTGAATCCCAGTGGCAGGCATGGCTCCAGTTGAAGTTGCATTTTAATGAGATGGAAAATAGCACCTATTTCTAAGAGAACTCTATATAAATTAGTTATTGATTTCCAAACATCTTGGAAGTGAAATGTGGGCTGCAGTGCCACACTAGGGCCTGAATAACTAACAGGCACAACGTAGGTACGAGCTGTTGCCCGTGCCTCCCCTATCCCAGGTGATGTGAAAACTCAGTCCGCACACTCAAGCACATGTGCATATTGGAAAAGGGGTTAGCTGGGTGTGATGGCTCACACCTGTCATCTCGGCGCTTTGGGAGGCTGAGGTGGGTGGATTGCTTGAGCTCAGGATTTCGAGACCAGCCTGGGTAACATGGCGAAACCTCATCTCTTGGCTGGGTGTGGTGGTGCATGCCTGTGGTCCCAGCTACTTGGGAGGCTGAGGTGGGAGGATCAATTAGGTCCGGGAGGCAGAGGCTGCAGTGAGCCATGATCATGCCGCTGCATTCCAGCCTGAGCAGCACAGCGAGACCTGCCTCAAAAGAAAAGAAAGGGAGTGGCTGTGGTGGGGTGTGGGGCCTCCAGCCAGTCTGGTGAGTTGGCTAGACTCCTCTGTGGTGCAAATCCACCCCAGGAATGGGAAGGCCTCCAGGACACAGATGTCACCAGGAGGCCATCCTTGGGAAAACAAAAAATAGCAATTCTAAGCTGGCTGTGGGAGTAGAGGCAACTATAGATCCTCTTCTCTTTGGGGAGAAAAAGCATTATTATTTCTTTTTACATATTATAAAAGTAATAAATGCTCACTGTGGAACATCTGGTAAATACAGAGAAGCAGAAAGAAGAAAGAAGCATTCTAAACTCATCACCCAGAAACAATCAGCCTTCTTGCTATTTTCTTCTTGCATTGTATTAGAATTCTGTGAGTTTTTAAAAAATGTGTTTGCCATCATAGTCTTCATATAACGTTGTACAGCATAGGCTATTTGGTTTCTTGTTAATATTGTATCATAAGCAATCTCTCATGTTATTATAAGCTCTGCATAAACATAATTTTAAATAGCAACTTAGCACATTGCAATTCTACTATTTCCTCAACAATTTCTTGATTGTTGGACATTTAAGCTACAGACCATTTGATTTTGGCATTAATAAGAAGCAGCAAATGAATGAAACCTTCAGATGATGTTCTTAGAAACTAACATGAACTCCTACAGCCAGAGAAATCCCCTCTCTTCTCAGCCTCCAGGGGGCTCATTCACCAGGTCCACGGTGGTTTCCATGTGGCTTGGCTTTTGAGATCAAATATGGGCCCAGTAATGTCACAGGGGAGAGCTCACAAGGATTCACTAATTTGCCATTTTTTGTCCATTCATTCATGCATTCACTCACTCAGTAGGCAGTTATTGAACAGTTATGCTCCAGCAACACACAAGCACTAAGGATACACCATGAATTCGAGAGAGAACGAAGAAAAGGCCTCTGCCTTCATGGAGTAGACCACCTAGTTGTCATTGAATGTGAAATGAGGAGAGAGGCGGGGCTGTGGACATGAATGATGAGGAGTGGGGTGTCAGGACGGGGATGGGGTGGACTAGAGGGGTCTGAACTAGTCCATGGATGAGCGGAAGCCTGCGGAGGAGCAGAAGTGGGATCTGCCTAGGCAGAGCAGGGGCAGGTACAGGGTCTGACTTGGAAGCAATGCCTGTGCCTCCTTAGGCCACCAGAAAGCCAGAGAGGCTGAGCACATGGGCAGGAGGGGGAGTGGTCACACAAGGCGACGGGGACTTCGAGTCAGCAATGGGGCAGGGATGGCCCTCCAGCAACAGGGCAGGGTGTGCATGTGGAGGCTTGGCGGGGGGCAGGTGGGCAGGACACTCCCTCCCGTCCCTGTTCCAGGATCAGGTGGATGGATAACTGCGGCACATGGGCCTGAGTGAGTGGCTGATGCATGATGCTGTCACTTCGAGGTATAATTAAAGAGATGTATGCTAATTTTTAACTTGGTTAAGGGATATTAACTCAGACAAATGAACCTCTCCTTTCCCAATAATTAGATATCCAAACAAACACACACTTTTCTCCCCAATTAAATAAATGGAAAATTTAAACCACACAGCCCAGCTCCAATATGCCCTATTTGTTACAGGTTTCCACTTCAGTGGTTTCTTCAACTTCACAAAAGCAAACTACCCTATAAAGGAGCGTCATAAAATCATAACAGTAAAAATATCGTTTTGATTTTTGGAGGGCATAAAATGCTCATTTACAGTTGGGAAAAAAAGACACTTCTGTTCAGCTAAAATGTCATGTTGTTTCCAAGAGAAGAGAGTTTCAAGGACTTCGGGGATGGTGGCATCCAGGTGGCACGCTTCAAAATTGTATTTAATTTAAAGCAGCAATGCCTATCCTTAGGTATATAAAAGATGGATCATATCAAGGAAAGTTCATTTTTTAAAAAATTAAATTGCAAAATTAGTAAAAGAAGGGAGTACAACTGATGAATTATATAGTCCTTAGTGTGAGCCATTGATTCCCAGTGAGGGACATGTACACTGGGAAAAGAAGGGAGTACAACTGATGAATTATATAGTCCTTAGTGTGAGCCATTGATTCCCAGTGTGGGACAT
>JAPYYA010004302.1:0-11944 GCA_028533165.1 Leontopithecus rosalia | reverse complement strand
TCCTGTCGAGTCAAGCTCCCTCTGACCTGCTTTCTGCATCTGCCTCTCCAGAAACAGGGCAGACACAGGATTGTCACATGTGCTTGCTTCCACCATCTGCCCCCAATGGTGCCAAGGACTCTGTTCTCAATAAGGCCCCCCTCCCATGGGTCCCTACTACCTCTCCCTGGCACTGGCTCCACTCACTTCTCTGTAGCTTGGACATGAGCATAACCTGTTGTCCATGAGGCACAGGATGAGTAGCAGAGGCAGCCCTGTGACCAACTGCAGCAAGAAAGGCTGTCGTTTGACTCACTACCCTTTATGCAGCTCTATGCAGTACAAAAGAGCAGGAGAGAAGAACGGCAAGTGGAAGGAGAGGCAGAAAATTACCAGAACAAATACACATATATGACCATGGCCTTGGGTTTTCATTTCCTTATGAGCGCTCCTGTGTCATGTCAAATTTATATTGAGTGACCAGGTGCAGTGGGTCATGCCTATAATCCCAGCACTTTGGGAGGCTGAGGCAGGCAGATCACCTTAAGTCAGGAGTTCGAGACCAGCCTGACTAACATGGAGAAACCCCATCCCTACTAAAAATACAAAAAATTAGCTGGAGTTGGTGGTGCATGCCTGTAATTCCAGCTACTCAGGAGTCTGAGGCAGGAGAATTGCTTGAACCCAGGAGGCAGAGGCTGCAGTGAGCCAAGATTGTGCCCTCACACTCCAGCTTGGGCAACAAGAGTGAAACTCCATCTCAAAAAAAAAAAAAAACCTTACCTTGAGCGTCTATGCTTTCCTCCTGCTAACTATCTGACGTCAGTTTGATTCTCAGGCCGAGCAGGGACCCTAAGAGGACAGAGGTAAAGTTTTGCCTCCCTACAAAGTCATTGCCCACTCCCACCCTCACCTTCCGTCAACCACTGATCTATATGTCTACAGAGTTCCCTTTCCTGGCATTTCACATAAAGGGAATCACACAGTCTGTGGTCTTTTGCATCTGACTGATGTCTTTCTCTGAGCATAATGTTTCCTGAGGTTCACCCATTGTGGCATGTGCCATTATGTTTTCATTCCTGAATGTCACATTCTGTTTATCCGTTCACCCACTGATGGATGTTTGATTAGTTTTCTGTTCAGAGCTGCTCTGACCATTTGCCTCTAAGTCTTTATAAAAACATACATGTGGGCCGGGTGCGGTGGCTCAAGCCTGTAATCCCAGCACTTTGGGAGGCCAAGGCGGGTGGATCACAAGGTCAAGAGATCGAGACCATCCTGGTCAACATGGTGAAACCCCGTCTCTACTAAAAATACAAAAAAAATTAGCTGGGCATGGTGGTGCGTACCTGTAATCCCAGCTACTCGGGAGGCTGAGGCAGGAGAATTGCCTGAACCCAGGAGGTGGAGGTTGCGATGAGCCGAGATCACGCCATTGCACTCCAACCTGGGTAACAAGAGCGAAACTTTGTCTCAAAAACAAACAAACAAATAAACAAAAAAATACATATGTCGTCACTTCTCTTGGCCTGCCTGCTCGTTACACACTGTCGTTCCAGGGATTCTGAAATATGAACTCCTCTTCTCTTACACAAAATATTAACTTTGCATCAACTCTCCCAGTCTATGGGGATCACCTGTATACCACACCCCTGATCACAGAAACAGAAGGCCTCAAGATTTTTTTTTTTTTTTTAGACAGGGTTTCCCTCTGTGGCCCATGGTGGAGTGCAGTGGCTTGACCACTGCAACCTCAACCTCCCGGGCTCAAGCGACCCTTCACCTCAGCCTTCTGAGGTGCTGGGACTACAGGTGCATGCCACCATTCCCGGTCTCAACTCCTTAGAGTCAGCCTTGCTCACATACATTGGCCACCTCCCTTCCGGCCTTTCTGCCTCAACTTGCTGATTCTGTATTGTATAACCCCAGAGAGTGTTCTAAAATCCACTCCACCACCAGCGTAGACATCTGGAGTTGTAACTATATCACCTGTTATCCGAATCCATGTGGTCCCCAAGTTTCAGATATTGGTAGTGAGAGTTGAGATCTCAAAAAATATTTACTTCTTCTCTCTCCCTCATTCCCCGTCCTTCTGACATCAAGTCCCAGAGCAGAATGCTTCTCAAACTCTAATCTGCATGTGCATTCTGGGGAACCTTGTTAACATGCAAATTCTGATGCAATAGGTCTAGAGCCAGTGATTCTATAGTTCTAACGCACTCCCAGGTGATGTCAATGGTGCTGGTCTGGGGACCACACTGTGAGCAGCAAGACTGTAGCAAGATGCCCCATCTCTACCTAATAGAGGCAGTCTTACTGCTATTTCGTATAACATGGGATTTCGTATAACACTTTTTTAAAAAGAGGCATGCTGGGCACAGTGGATCCTACCTGTAATCCCAACACTTTGGGAGGCCGAGGTGGATGGATCACCTGAGGTCAAGAGTTCAAGACCACCTTGACCAATATGGTGAAACCCCTATCTCTCCTAAAAATACGAATATTAGCCAAGTGTGGTGGTAGGCGCCTGTAGTTACAGCTACTCAGGAGGCTGAGACAGGAGAATTGCTTGAACCCAGGAGGTGGAGGTTGCAGTGAGCCAAAATCGCCACAGAGCAAGACTCCATCTTTTCAAAAGAGAAGGAAGGAAGGAAGGAAGGAAGGAAGGAAGAAAGAAAGGAAGGAAGGAGGGAGCACATGGGCCTGGCGAAGTGGCTCATGCCTGCAATCTCAGCAGTTTGGAAGGCTGAGGCGGGCGGATCACTTGAGGTCAGGAGTTCAAGACTAGCCTGGCCAACACGGTGAACCCTGTCTCTACTAAAAACACAAAAATTAGCCGAACGTGGTAGCACATGCCTGTAGTCCCAGCTACTCAGGAGGTTGAGGCAGAACTGCTTGAACCGGAGAGGCGCAGGTTGCAGTGAGCCAAGATGGCGCCACTGGACTCTAGCCAAGACGACGGAGAAAAACTTCCGGTCAAAAAAAAAAAAAATTAGCCAGTCATGGTGATGCGCGCTTGTAGTCTCAGCTACGAGGGAGGCTGAGGCAGAAGGATCCTCTCCCTGACTTCGGAGCGCCCCGGGGCTCATTCCTGGGCCCCCTGCCTGCGGGCGAACACTCTTTCTCCTTCGAAGGCGCACCTCCAGGCTCACGGTCTCCAAAGAGTCCCAGCCTGGAGTCAAGAATGGCACATCCAGCGGCCTGGCTGACACCTCTGCTTGGCCGTCTGGCTTGCCGCCTCTCTAGCTCGTCCTCTCCAAAACCGATCAGGCCATCCCGCACCCTCCCCGACTCCCTACCCCCAACCCCCGAGCCCCCCAACCCGAACCCACAAACCTAGTCTTCGCCCAACTCTGAATGCGGCAGTCGCTCTGGCCTACACCCTCGGAGCCACCCTCCACTCCTTTCTCTCACCCCCATCCCAGCTGTCCGCAAAGGCCGTCAGCTCTGCTTTCAGAGTACAGCCAGCATCTGGCCACCTCTCGGCCCCCGCGCAGTCCCACCCGGGCCCAGGCCCTCGCTGCCTTCCCGTTTCTCTGCCCGGCCCCAGTAGCCGGTCCGAACTCTCGCGTTCCCAGGGAGGTGGTGGTCGCGGTCACGGCGCCACCGCCCACCCTCAGCCCGTCTCCTCCGAGGGAGGGGAGCCCACGAGGCCCCGCCAGATTCGACGCCCTCCGGGGTCACCTCCCGGGCCCCTGCCCCTCCCGCCCAGTCCCCCCGCCCCGCGCTGCCCCAGCCACTCGGTCCTCTGGGAGCACCCCGGGGCTTCGGAACCGGCCGTTCCCTCTGCGTTCCAGGCCCCTCGCCTCCTTCCCGGGCAGAAGCGGCTTCGCAGCGCCACACACGAAGCGGAGGGGCCCGTTTCCCAAGGCTCCGCCCAGGCCTCGAACCTGCGGGAGGGAGCGCTTCCTCCCCGGGGCTGCGCCCTCGCTTCCTCGAAAACTCGCCGGGCCAGACGGTCGAGAAATGGGGAGAGGGATGGAGACGTAAGTACCTGACTCCTTGTGCTCAGCGACACAAAAGATATCATCACATGTCTATGACACACATAACGAAGCAAGTCCAGCAAGGTGACTTCGGAGGGTGGCAACACGGGTGCTCACCCAACAATTCTTTCAACGTATGTGTGGGAAAAAAAAATGTGTAAAGCAATGTTGGAAGCCAGCTAGGTCAGGACTGAAAGGAAGGAGGGAGAGAGAGAGAGAAACAAGAGGAGGAGGCGAGGGAACGGGAGGAAGAAGAAAGAGAGAGATGCTGGAAAGAAAAGCCTCCTAGAACTCTTGTTTTTTTTTTTTGGGGGGGGGGGCTTTTCCTATTGAAGGGCCTAGAAGCAGAAGGAGCTTTCCCGCGATCCCGGGGATTAACAAGCGCTTTCCGGTGCCGTGGCAGGCGAGCTGGCAGGGAGAAAGGAGCTCGGCGCCTGTGGGGCGGGGCATGCAAATTTAAAATGGCTGTTTCGCCCGGGAGCTATGGGAGCAAAAAGAGAAAGTAAATATCCCCCTAAACTTGTAACAGTATTACTTATACAATGTTGCAAATTGTAACAAGGAGTACCGTGTGAAGGCAGGGAAGAGTGCGCTTCTTTACTTGAAGATGATTTTTCTTACCGTGAGCTCAGGGTGAGTGGACGAATGTGCGCCATGGCCTGCGGGGGGATGACGGGTATCGCTTCTCGGCCTTTTGGCTAAGATCAAGTGTAGTATCTGTTCTTATCAGTTTAATATCTGATACGTCCTCTATCCGAGGACAATATATTAAATGGATTTTTGGAGCAGGGAGATGGAATAGGAGCTTGCTCCGTCCACTCCACGCATCGACCTGGTATTGCAGTACTTCCAGGAACGGTGCACCCCCTCGGGGGAGGATTGCTGTTTTTAAAAACAGACCATTTACTGTCATGTGTTTTATTTTCTTAGTAGTGGATATTGGCCTGCTTGGTGGTGAGTGAGGCTCTGTGGGGGAGAACGGCTGCTGTGTCGTTTTATTTCAGGCTTTAGTTAAGTATTTGTTGCTGCTAACGTCACACACCAGTTTCGGACTCCCAAGAAGCGATTTTCTTTGGCCTTCTCCGTTATTTAATGTTCCGCTTACTTGTGTTCTTGGGGTTATTTTCCTCTCTTCTTTGTCTTCCGGACAAGTCTCGGTTTGTTACCCAGGCTGGAGTGGAGGTGGTGTGATCTACGCTCATTCTAACTTCCGGTTCCCTGGTTCAAGCCATTCTCCCGCCTCGGCCTCTCCACTACTTGGGACTACAGGCATGCACCACCGCGCCCGGGTAACGTCTCTATTTTTCGTTGTTTATTTTTTTTGAGGGAGAATCTCGCTCTCTCCCCGAAGCTGGAGTCCAGTCTGGTGTGATCTTGATCACTGCAACCTCCGCCTCCCGGGTTCAAGCTATTCTCCTGCCTCAGCCTCCCTAGTAGCTGGGACTTATACAGACGCTTGTCACTACGCCTGGCTAATTTTTGAATTTTTAGTAGAGGCGGGCGGGGTTTTACCATGTTCCTCAGGCTGGTCTTGAACTTCTGGGCTCAAGTCATCTACCCACCTCAGCCTCTCAAAGTGCTGGTATTACGGGCGAGAGCCACCATGCCAGCCTCAGGAAGGTTTTCTTTTCTTTTAGTAGAGACTGGGTTTCACCATGTTGACCAGGATGGTCTCGATCTCTTGACCTAGTGATCCACCCGCCTCGGCCTCCCAAATTGCTGGGATTATAGGCATGAGCCACGTGCCCGGCCTGGGAAGGTTTTCAAGAGCTCAGTTGCAGCCATGATGTGATGTCTGCAGGCAATCCACATGGTGACAGATGTCCAGAGTGCATTTGCTCAGGAGCCTGGAGCTCAGGGGAGGCCTTTATTGGAGGGGTGGACCTGGGTGGTCAGTGAGAAACAGACGCACCAGCCCTGAGATGGGTGGGATTCCCCAGGGAGCAATGGGGTGAGAGGAGGAAAGTGGCCCATAATACTGTCATGAGCATCTCTATATTCAAGGTAGGGAAATTGAGTGAAGGATGGAGAAGCAGCATCTGGAGAAGCACAAGGAAAAACATGGGACTTGAAAAGGCCACAAAACTGCAAGTCACAAAACTCCATGGTGAGTGTGCCTTCTGTCACCCCCAGGTTCACCCCTTCTTCACTTTGCACAAAACCAAGAAGACGGACATTGCTGCCTTCGTGAAGGAGATCCTGGGAGAAGACTCATAGGGCCTGGGCCTTGGACCTCACTCCGGCCCTCCTGAGCCCCACAGCCCCATCTGCAGGGGCAGTGCTCACCTGCACCATAAGCTACTGCCATCCTGGCCCAGGGCATCCAGGAGGAACTGAGGGGGCTGCTCCCACTTGGCTCTGCAGCCAGCCATTTGTCCCAAGTGCCAAAGAAGCGGACCACCGGGACCTCCAGCCAGGACCTTATCGGCCCCAAAGTGCCTCTCTCTCCCTGCTGCTCTGAGGACCGTCTCCAGTTGCTGAGATCCTGGACTGCCGGGGCCTGGACACCCCTTTGGATGCTGCTGCCCCTTGCACAGCAGGTGCCTTGCCCAGCTTGGATGCCACCCAAGTTGTATATTTTTTTACTCTCTTGACTGAATGGACTTTGCACACTTTGGCCCAGGGCGGCCACACTTCTATCCCGGCTTTGGTGTGGGATCCACAAGTGGGGATGAGCTATGTGAATCCCCCAAGAATCCCATGGAGGAGATGCCATGAGCCTTCCAAGGCCTTCCCCTGGCACGGGCGAACAGGGCCTCTTCAGAGCACACCGGGACACCCAGTCCTGCCCGCCACCTTTACTGGTGTCATTTCACCTTTTCATTTTTTAAAATTTATCATCTGTTGATTTTTTTCTTTTACTTTCTGGGTTTGGCTTGTTTTTCTTGCATGGTTTGGAGCTGATCACTTCTCCCCCATCCCCTAAGGCACCAGCAGGCAGAGCCTCACCCTCTGCTTCAGCTGGGGTCTAGTGGGAGGGGCCCAAGTCTCTGCTCAGAAAAGTGCAGGGGGAGCCTTCCAGCTCACTCTCCTTGAGGACCGGCTCCATAGGGGCTATGGATTTGCTTTGGTGGTGTATTAAAAAAAAGAAAAATTTTTTTTGAAAAAAGGATTGCCCATCCTGGGTCCTTTTCTGATGGGTTGGGGCAGGTACCTGGTTGCTGTTTTAATTAAAAAAAGATAAGGACTAAAGGTTGTGTGAGACTGCGTGACACCTGCGAACCCCCTCTCTTACTCGGGGAAGGTTGTGGTGCCTCGAGCTAGGGCCAGGGTGGCGTGCTCAGGGGAGGGAGGGCTGCCCACCCACCAGGCCTTCCTACATCTGAGGACACAGAGGCCTCCAGAGGGCTGTGACAAGGTGACATCCTGTGACCATCCAGGCACCAGGCCCTGTACTAAGAGCAGCAAACATGCAGGCCCAGTCCCCTGGTGGTGGCCACCCATCCCACTGTCCTGGAGCAGTGATGACAGCCAGGTGCACAGAGTGGCGAGCACCCCAGGCATTGTGCCTCAACTGGACACGGTGGCCTCATGGAGGTTACATGACCTCCAATTTACAGATGGAAAAACAGACCCAGAGAGCTGATGTCACTTGCCCAAAGCCATACAGCTTATAAGACAGAAGAACAGACTAGGGGACAGGTGGTGGGCTCCGGAGAAGGCTCCGAGAGGAGTGGGGACAGCTTGATGAAGGTGCCCATGCAGGGTCCCCTCTGGCCCGGTGACACTAGCAGCATGGCTGGGCAGCAGGGAGTTTGTTCATGTAAGTGGGGTGTGCTTGGCTTTGGTACCTTTGGATTCGGAAGTTCAGCTGATGGCCTGAAGGACTTGGGTCCACCTTGGTTGTTCATCAGTCTCAGTTCACCCCCTCATGGGGACCAGTCAGGACCCAGGGACTCCAACAGCTTGGCATACCGGACCCAGCATACCCCCAGATCCCAGTGCTGGCTCTTACCAGCTGAGAAGGAGTCGCATTTATCCCAATGCTGGGAGGGTGGGCGTGATGGCCCAGGTCAGGTCAGGCATGAGGGGACTCAGCCCGCTACGGCTCAAGGTCCAAGAGCAGGGCCTCTGTGGTCCTCTAAGGAAGCTTAGGGTGTGTTCCCAGGAGGAGGGTCCCCATGGGGTCTGTCTCTGCACTCCTCCTGTCCTCCAGCCCCAGTCTGGGACAAGCCTCTGCCCACTAACCCTTTCCTGGCACAGGGGCTAGCAGTTCCCGGGAGCTGTTGTCTCCCTCCCTCCATCCTTCAATCATGAAGACTTGTTCTCACCCCAGGCCTTTGCACTGACTGTCCCCTCTGCCTAGAACACCCCCTCCCCCCGCATTTTATGGCTGCCACCCCCCCCATCCCGGTCTCCCGTGTCACCTCCTCAGGGAAGTCTTCCAGGACCACGCTGGCTCAAATAGCCTCTGCCTACCAGGCCCAGCCAATCTAGCACATTATTCTGCGTTAAGCAGGCAGACCTCACTTGCCACTGTTGTGTCGTCAGCGCTGAGGACGCTGCCGACACCGAGGGATCCCTCGGCTTCTGCTGAATGAACACTTGAAAGAATGAATGATGGAGGGAGGGAGGAAGGAAGGGAATGAATCGCTTGCCCAGGCGCCACCGAGGCCACCCACCCGGGTTCCGGGGCGCGGCCCCAGGCGCTATTTCCTGCAGCCGCCAGGGACCTCCTGCGACCGCGTGCCCTGGAGCCCCGCCCCGCCCCGAGCGCCGGTCGGAGTCCTCCGGAGAGCGGGGCCAACGCGCGGCTGGGGGCCGCGGGCGTGCCACCCGTCAGCCCAGCTCGGCCTCCGCGGCCGGCCTGCCCGTGTGCACCCCCCGGCCCAGCTCTCGGGGATTCCGGGGACTCTGCAGTCTGCGGAGCGCAGAGGACCTCACGCCTAGCGATTTACCGTGCGCGCCCCTGCGGATGACCCAGCGCGCCGCAGCTCACCGCGCCCCTCGCGGCTCGCAGGCCTGGCCCGACGCCGCAGCCCTTCACGGAGAGCCGGCCCCTCCGCACACGACTGCCGCCCGGATGGTGTCCAGTTCCCTTGCCATTTATGGGACCCTTTGGCTTCTACAGAGCGTGTCCAACCATCAGAGTGGGGAAGCCAGTGTGCAGATCAGTGACATCTACAAAGCCCAGGCCCTGACACTTTATACTACCCACGACCTCCGCGGAGGTCCCAAGCGGCGGGGCCCCTCCCCCGAGGTCAGACGCCCGCATTTCCCGTCAGGCAGCAGGGGCCGGGCAGGCGCCTCTTCCAATTCCGGGATTAATGAGTCTCTTGACCGGGAGATGGCAGAGGCATGTGGACTTTCTGTTCAATTACAGCCGTGAAAGCCTGCTCATCAGGCAGCATTAAAAATGCAGCAGACAGGCCTAGCGCGTTAGCTCACGCCTGTAATCCCGGCACTTGGGAGGCTGAGGCAGGTGGATCATCTAACATCAGGAGTTCGAAACCAGCCTCGCCTACATGATGAAAGTCTGTCTCTACAAAAACAAAAAAAAACAAAAAAAAAAAAACAAAAAAAAACAAAAAAAACCACCAAACAGACGGGCGTGGTGGCGCACGTCTGTAATCCCGGCTATGCGGGGGGCTGAGGCAAGAGAATCGCTTGAACCCGGGAGGCGGAGGTTGCAGTGAGCTGAGATGATGCCACTGCACTCCAGCCAGGATGACAGAGTGAGACTACATCTGAAAAAAAAAAAAAACAAAAAAAACAGACGGGCGTGCTGGCTCACGCCTGTAATCTCAACACTTTAGGAGGCTCAGGTAGGTGGATCCAGCCTGGGCAATACGGTGAAACTCCATCTCTACTAAAAATACAAAAATCTGCCTTGGTGGCTCTTGCCTGTAGTCCCAGCTACTCGGGAGGCTGTGGCAGAAGAATAGCTTGAACCTGGGAGGCTTGCTATAGAGTGAGCTGATATCGTGCCACTGCACTCCAGCCTGTGCGACAGAGTGAGATTCTGTCTCAAAAAAAAAAGGAAAATGCAGCAGACAGGTTTGCTCAGGATCAGGGAGGCTGCGGAGCGAGGATTTGGTGAATTCCCTTCTAGAGGCCAGGGTGGGAAGCCTCTCCTCCGCTCAGATCCCTGCTGTGGCTCCTGCCTTTAGTTGATGGTCCACAGTGCCTCACCCCTGTGCCTGCCCCCGCCTCCCCTGTACCCTGCACCTCACTCCCTGCACTTTACCTGGAGGTTGGTGGCAGGGCCTCTGGACTGGGTGTCCCATTCTCCGCCTGGAATGCTCTTCCCCGGATGTGCTACCGCTCAGGGGTCTGCTCAGATGCCACTTCAGAGAGGCCTCCCTGACCACACTCACCCTGCTGCACTTTGTTCTTTTTTTGAGATGGAGTTTAGCTGTTGTTATCCAGACCGGAGTGCAATGGCATGATTTCGGCTCACCACAACCTCCGCCTTCTGGGTTCAAGCAATTCTCCTGCCTCAGCCTCCGAGAAGCTGGGACTACAGGTGCGCACCACCATGCCCAGATAATTTTTGTATTTTTAGTAGAGACGGGATTTCACCTTGTTGACCAGGATGGTCTCGATCTCTTGACCTCGTGATCCACCTGCCTTGGCCTCCCAAAGTGCTGGGATTATAGGTGTGTGCCACCGTACCCGGCCTCTTTTTTTTTTGTTTGAGATGGAGTCTGGCTCTGTTGCCCAGGTTGGGCTGGAGTGGCTCACTTCAACTTACACTTCCCGGGTTCAAGCAATTCTCCTGCCTTAGCCTCCATGAGTAGCTGGATTACAGGCATGCACCACCACACCCGGCTACTTTTTTTGTATTTTTAGTAGAGACGGGTTTTCACTAACTCCTGACCTTACGATCTGTCCGCCTCGGCCTCCCAAAGTGCTGGGATTACAGGCGTGAGCCACTGCGCCCGGCCCGCACTTTCTTCACATTTATTTATTTTCATTCTTGCCCACTGACTGCCTCCCCCACAAGACCAGGAGGAGCCATCCTTGCTCAGGAGACAGGGCTGGTGCAGGAAGGCTGCCCCAAGGCCCAGTGCAGCCAGCAGGCAGCAGGGCTGTTCGGGTGGTGGTCTGGTGGCGGTGCTGCCGTTCTGTGTATTCTGGGGATCTGCCCTGGGAAGGCTCTCCAGGAGCGAGCCGATCCCCACATCGTGCTGGCTGAGGACTCTGCACCTCAGAGAAGGGAAGGCAGGAGCTCCAGGCCAGACAGCAGGCAGCACCCATGCTGGGAGGGTGAGTGCCTGGCCGAGATCCCACTCCCAAGTCCTTGAGCTGAACTCGGCTTCTGAGGGCAGAGCCCAGGAGGTCTGTGCTGCTCGCCTGGCCGCTGAGGCTCCAGCAGCCCTGAAACTGTGGTCAAGTTCCTCTCCTCCCAGGGAAGGGGCAGGGGCCAGCAGGATTGAATGTGCCCCGTAGGCTGCTGTGTTGGGAGCTGGGGCCTCACAGCAGGATTGGGTCCTGCGGGCCACCCTCCTGAGTGGATGAATGCTGCCAGCCACCTCCCAGTGGGTTAGTTACCCGAGGGGGTGGGTTATAATAACCCTCTAGCACTCTCTCGCCCTTCCACCTTCCTTTTGCCATGGGAGGACACAGCAGGAAGGCCTTGTCAGATGCTGGCCCTGGATCTTGATTTCCCAGCTTCCAGAACCATGAGGAATTTCTGTTGTTTAGAAATTACCCAGTCTGGGCTGGGCGCGTGGCTCACACTTGCAATCCCAGCACTTTGGGAGGCCAAGGTGGGAGGATCGCTTGAGCCCAGGAGCTCGAGACCAGCTGGGGCGACATAGAGACACCCCATCTCTACAAAAAAGCCAGGTGTGGTCGTGCATGTCTGTAGTCCCAACTACACCAGGAGCTCAAGTGGGAGGACTGTTTGAGCCCAGGAGTTCGAGGCTGCAGTGAGTGGTGATCACCACTGCACTCCAGCCTGGGTGACAGATCGAGACCCTGTCTCGATTTAAAAAAAGAAAAAAGAAGACGCAATCACCTAGTTTGTGGTATTT
>JAPYYA010004301.1:0-11946 GCA_028533165.1 Leontopithecus rosalia | reverse complement strand
CTCTCCTTCACTCCTTTTTTTCTTTCCTTCTCTCAAAAAAAAGAAAAAAAAGAAATCAACTTGTAGACCTCTAGATCCAGGTCGGCAATGTCTCTCTCATTGCTTGATTTCCTCCCTTCCCTTCCCTCCCTCCCTCCCTCCTTTCCTCCTTCCCTCCCTCCCTCCCTTCCTCCTTTCCTCCCTTCCTTCTTTCCTCCCAAAAAAATAAAAATAAAAACAAATTTTAAAAAAGATACTTTTATTATTTTATTTTTATTTTTTATATTTTTTGAGACAGAGTCTTGCTCTGTCACCCAGGTTGGAGTACAGTGGCACGATCTCAGATCACTGCAGCCTTGACCACCGGGGTTCAAGTGATCCTTCCACATCAGCTTCCCGAGTATCTAGGACTACAGGCAGGTGCCACCATGCCTCGATAACTATTCCTTTTTTTGTGTGTGTGAGACTGTGTTTTGCCATGTTGCTCAGGCTGGTGTTTAAATCCTGGGCTCAAGCGATCAGTCTACCTCCCCCTCCCAAATTGCTGGGATTACAGGCATGACCCATCATGCCCGGCCTGAGATAACATTTTTTTTAAGTGAGAGAAGTACATTCCTAAACATGTTGCATGGATAGCAACTGATTTGAGAAAAACCTTAAGGAATTAGCCAGGTAGGGTAGCAGGCACCTGTAATCCCAGCTACTTGGGAGGCTGAGGCAGGAGAATTGCTTGAACCTAGGCAGCAGAGACTGCAGTGAGCCCAGACTGAGCTACTGTACTCCAGCCTGGTGACAGAGTGAGACTCTGTCTCAAAAAAAAAAACAAACAAAAAAACCTCAAGGAGATCAAGTTAAGGAGACATTGTTGCAAACCATTTAGTCCAAATGTTTCTCCCAATCTGAAGAGGCTATCTTCTGTTTATCCGATTTTCTCATTAAAATTATTAAAGTGTAATTTATATATAATAAATTTCTTTTTAAAAAACTATTTATTTATTTATTTAGAGATGGGGTTTCACCATGTTGGTCTGGCTGGTCTCGACTCCTGATCTCAAGTGATCCACCCACCTCGGCCTCCCAAAGTGTTGGGATTACAGGTGTGAGCCACCACACCTTATATAATAAATTTCAATCAGTTTTAAGTACACAATAAGTTTTTACAAATGATAGAAACACAAATATACACTTAGTTTTAAGGCTTCTTGTGTCACTCTTGCTAAGGTTCTGATAACTCATTATTTCAGGCACATTTACACTTTTAACAGAATTCTGTTCACATCCTTTAAAGCAAGGGAAAAAAATCTCTTGTTAGAATTCTTCTACCAAAGCACGTTATGTCAGGACAAACTATCTGTGTACCATAGCCCAGGCCACTCATGAAAGCAAGATACAAATAAGTATCTGGTTGGGCAGAGTGGCTCACGCCTGTAATCCCAGCACTTTGAGAGGCCGAGTGGGGCGATCACCTGAGGTCGGGAGTTTGAGATCAGCCTGACACATATGGAGACAACCGTCTCTACTAAAAATTACAAAATTAGCCGGATGTGGTGGCACATGCCTGTAATCCCAGCTACTCAGGAGGCTAAGGCAGGAGAATCGCTTGAATCCGGGAGGCGGAGGTTGCGGTGAGCCGAGATTGCGCCATTGCACTCCAGCCTGGGCAACAAAACAAAAACTCCATCTCAAATAAATAAGTAAATAAATAAGTAAGTATCTGTGAGATCTCTAGGGTCTAGACAAGTACTCAGATTCTAGAAGATAAATTATCCACTGGAATTCCCATTCATTTTTCTGCAGAAAGACAACACTGCATACTCAAATTCTTTAACTCATTCAAGATTGTTTGATTCCAGATAAAGAACTTGTTTTTCTGGTATGACATGTTGCCTTAAATGAATTCCTTAATGCTCATAAAGCAGTGAGAAGCCTGATCTGTAATATAATCGTGAAAATGCATCATCCGTTAGAACACAATGAGGTCTGCTTTCCACTCTTTCATTTAAAGAGTTTTATGTTAGAGCTTGGCCATATATTTGGAGAGGAGGAAGAGACCCATGATAGAGATATGGCCACTAGCTTTCTCAATGGACAACTGGATTTGATACAAAAAGACTTCACCTCTGGGCCAACCCAAACCTGTAGTACACTGGGTGATAAAAACACAGAAAATAGTTCAGAATGTCACTTACCTGGTTTAGATGTTTAAGTTAGTAAATGCCATGTTTTATGCCTAAATGCTCAATAGGAAGGAATGTAATTAAATATGTCATGATAGAAAAACAATAGTGTATATTATTAGGAAATTATTAAAATAAGATTTAAAAAGAATAATAAAAGCAGAACTTTAAAAGTATGTTTGTATATATCTAGTATATGTTTATATGGGTACATACATGTATATTACAGAAAGAAATATACAAAAATAACAGTTGTTACATTTAGTAGTATGATTCTTATATCTCTCATTTTTTTTTTAAAGAATCTTGTTCTGTCACCCAGGCTGGAGTATGTGGTGCCATCTCGGCTCACTGCAATCTTTGCCTCCTGGGTTCAAGTGATTCTTGTGTCTCAGCCTCCCAAGTAGCTGGGACTACAGGCATGTACCACCAGTCCCAGCTAATTTTGTATTTTTTGTAGAAATGGGATTTCACCACGTTGGCCAGGCTGGTCTCAAACTCCTGACCTCCAGTGATTCACCCATCCGGACCTCCCAAAGTACTAGAATTACAGGTATGAGCCACCACACCTGCACTCACTTACTTTTTTTTTTTTTTTACAGAAATATATACCCTTTCTCTTAATTTTTTATAATGACCACATATTACTTCTAAAGTAGAAATGTAAATATATTTTTAATGGTAGAGGGTTATTAGCTTAAATATGTTTAAAAAGTATTGAGAATAAATGTTATAAAAACATTCCAGATATTTGATAAACCCACAATGTCTATTCCTAATAAAATTCATTTTTCAAAAATTACAAAGTCAGTGGCTCACACCTGTAATCCCAGTGTTTTAGGAGGCCAAGGCAGGAGGATCAATTGAGGCTAAGAGTTCTACGCCAGCCTGGATAATGCAGTGAGACTCCATCTCTACAAACTTTTTTTTTTTCTTTTCCAAATTAGCCAGGCATGTTGGTATGTGCCTGTAGTCCTAGCTACTTAAGAGGCTAAGGCAGGAGAATCACGTGAGCCTAGGAGTTTGAGGCTACTGTGTAGCCCAGACAACAGAGTAAGATCCTGTCTCAAACACATACAAAAAAAAAAAAGACAATAAAAACAACCCAATAATGGGCAAAAGATTTGAATAGCTACTTCACTAAAAAAGATATATGAATTCCAAATAAGCATATAAAAAGATGCTCAAAAGTATTAAGAATTCATGAAAAGCAAATTAAAACCACAATGAGATGTCAGTACATATCAACAGAATGTTTAAAATTAAAAGACTGACAGCAATAAGTGTTGGTGAGGATACTGAGTTACTGAAACTCTCAGGTATTGCTGGTGAGGATGGAAAATGATAATACCACTTTGGAAAAGAGTTCGGAAGTTTCTTATAATGGTAAACATACTTTTGACTGATAACTCAGCATTCCCATCCTTAGGCATTTCCTCAAATAAAATAACATATATCTTTACTCAAAGACCTGTATACAAACATTTAATTTTTAAAATCTGTATTTATGGCAGTCCCAAGCCGGAAACGACTCCAATGTCCTTTAACTGGTAAATGGGTTGTGTCAGTTCACATAATAAAATTCAATCTCATAATAAACAGGAGGGCATTCATGGGAAAGAGGATGCCTGGCACAATGGCTCAAGACAAGAAACAGCTTGGTGTATTCATGTAACTACTAGGATTTCAGGGTTGCCAGAAGGTTGTGTAAGGGGTAAGCTATAGTTAAAACAGACTACATACCTTGTAGACTATGCTAAGACATAGGGCTTGTATTCTCGGTGAAGGGTATAACTTCTGCAGTTGGATTTGGGCAGAATAAGGTAAACAGGCAGACATTGAGATAAACAGAAAATATTTGTTCAACGAGCATGCGGTAGCATACTGTCAAGGAATCCTAACCTGTGCAGGTATGCTAGAAAGTCAAAGACAGGAAAGGGAACAGTGGCTTCCTTTTGAATTTTCCACAGAGTGTGATTTACATATATAGGACAGCTAAGATCTACATGTGTTTCTATGTAATTTCTGCATGTTTGCATTAGATTTACAGTTTCTCTTTCAATGTTCAGGTTAATACATTATTCAAGTCAGGGTAGTGACTGTATTGACACTATCAGAAATTCGATACTTTTCAAGTAATAAAAAGACCACTGAGGAAAAAAGAACATAATAATTTCTTGTTAATAAAGTTAATAGGCCAGGTACAATAGCTCACACCTGTAATCCTAACACTTTGGGAGGCTGAGGTAGGCGGATCACTTGAAGTCAAGAGTTCAAGACTATCCTGGCCAACATGGTGAAACCCCATCTCCACTAAAAATATAAAAATTAGGCCGGGCGCGGTGGCTCAAGCCTGTAATCCCAGCACTTTGGGAGGCCGAGGCGGGTGGATCACGAGGTCAAGAGATCGAGACCATCCTGGTCAACATGGTGAAACCCCGTCTCTACTAAAAATACAAAAAATTAGCTGGGCATGGTGGCGTGTGCCTGTAATCCCAGCTACTCAGGAGGCTGTGGCAGGAGAATTGCCTGAACCCAGGAGGTGGAGGTTGCGGTGAGCCGAGATCGCGCCATTGCACTCCAGCCTGGGTAACAAGAGCGAAACTCTGTCTCAAAAAAAAAAAAAAAAAAAAAATTAGCTGGGTGTAATGGCATGCGCCTGTAATCCCAGCTACTTGTGAGGCTGAGGCAGGAGAACTGCTTGACCCCGAGAGGCGGAAGTTGAAGTGAGCCAAGATCATGCCATAGCACTCCAGCCTGGGTGACAGAGCAAGACTCTGTCACAAAATAAAAATAAAAAATAGAGTTAATAAAGTTTTAATGCTATTTTACTCCAGGTTTTGGCACTAAAATATATCTTCATAAGATGAAGCTAAGAAACATAACATATTTCTATTTAATGAAGTACACAGAATTTATAGGCCACCCTTCAAGAAATTTGTTGAACAAATAAAGCCCATTAGGATGGGTTGGCTATAGCTATAAGATGGGACATAAAATAGGAAGAAGATGGATCATGGTCACCAAGGAAAAGTCGGAACCAAAGAAGCAGAGGAGCTAGGGGAAGCAGTCGTCAGAATTGTTCCCAGAAAGACAAATTATAATAATGGAGACATACTGCCAAGTGCTACCTCTACACCAAGTTTCCTTGGCAGTCCTGAGTTCTCTTCCTTGGTCTGTAGCATGTGAACGGGGTAACCAGGAGGCCATGCTGGAAGGAAAAGATGCATATCTAAAGGAATGAATAAGTAGGGGACTGAAGAGTGAGTATAAGACAATGAATCAGCTCTAATGGGTTGTGGTCCTTCTCTAAGAATATTTAACTAATTGGACACATGTAATTTGTGGCTGTGACATTTACGTCTAAACTTAGCTCAAAGCATGGCTTTGTCCACCTTGTGTCCCAATTCTGGTAACTAGGCTTCTATTGCAAGCCAAAACTCTAGTGTCCACTTTTATTTAATTCAGATTTAAAAATAGGTCTGCATTGTTCCATTTGTCAGTATCAAACACACTGGTTTTCATAGTAACTCAGTCTATTTAGAACTTTCTTGGCTTTTGCTAGTCCTACTCTCATGGAATGGAATTCAGACTCTGAGTAATGAATAATTAAATGTAAATGCTTCTGCTAAAGTAGTTTCACCGGCTAATGCCAAATAATAATAAAATATTAAGTATCATGCATACCAGTAGTGAATTCAAGTTCAAAGTAATGGCTTGATCTTTCTGGGAAAAAAAAAATTTTACTGCACTCTAGGAATGATGATCACTTAGAAACCAAATAATATTCGACTAAACTAAGCGAACTATTTCAAGGAGGGAAAAAAGAAAAGTTCTTTACTTATCACCTTTGTATCCAGGATATAAGTAAATGTTATTATAATGATTAGGAAATGATTAACAAATTCAATCACAACTCCTAAAAAACAATAATATAATGAAAGATTAGAAAGATTTGCAAATATTAAAGAAATCAATGGGCCGGGTGCAGTGGCTCATGCCTGTAATCCCAGCACTTTGAGAGCCTGAGGTGGGCGGATCATGATGCCAGGAGTTCAAGACCAGACTGGCCAAGAGAGTGAAACCCCATCTCTACTAAAAAATACAAAAATTAGCTGGTGCCTGTAATCTCAGCTACTTGGGAGGCTGAGGTAGGAGAATTGCTTGAACCGGGACTTGGGAGGCAGAGGTTGCGGTGAGTCGGGATCATGCCACTGCACTCCAGCCTGGGCTACAGAGCAAGACTCCATCTCAAAAAAAAAAAAAAAAAAAAAAAAAGAAAATCAATGAATTGCAGGTTAACATACCAACACAAGCTGATATTAGAAGGACCCCTTCTTCCCAATACAAACACATAGATCAAATATAATAATGGAAGATTTGTCAAGCTTGAAATTGACAGGAAAATCTCCAAACTAAATTCCCTGCATACAACTAGGAGTTGTAGGGGCTGACCATCCCTTGATATAGAAGAAGCTCAGCCACTGACCCTGCCTAGCAAAATGTAAAGGAGTTTGCCCTGTTTAAAATCTTGGCCAGAAAAGAAATCACCCACAGGAAGCCAGCACCTCTATCTGTGGAGTCCATGTTCATTTTGTCTACTTGGCTAGAATGATGGTAAACGGAGATGTTTGCATTGTAACTGGCCCAGGTATGGCGAAATCCATCAGTGTAAGCAGAGGCAAATGTGGAACTACCTTGTGGTTCAGAGTCCACATCCTGAGTATGTAGTAAGAACACCCAAATCAACCCCCTGCTGGAGAAGAATTTACAGTTGGAGATTATAATCTGTTTCAGGAAATGAATGAATCACTGTAAGAAAGTATTAGCCAGACACAACAAATAGGAGAATTTGTAAACCAGGGAAGAGAAAAAAGGATATAATCTAGTTGTAAAGATACTTTGAAATAAATATTTTAAGGAAGGAAGGAATACCATGACAATGAAAGAAAAATACCATATTTTAAGATCAGGCAGATTTGTAAAGAAGCCAAACAGAATCCTCCTGCAAATAAAACATATACTCATGAGAAAAAAGTACTTAAATGGATAGAGTTCAAATCTCTTTTCTTTCATTAGTTTATCTAAAGCTCTGATGGTCTTTTCTGGCTGAAATCTGGAGATTAACTCTTAACATACACGTTTTTTTAAACAGGAAAGATTAATTTCCCCTGCCACCCTGGACTTGCACATAGAAGACTGAATATGCTTTATTTATTTTTGGAAATCGATTGCAAACTCTAGTTTTGAGCTCTGAATGCCACACTGAATTTCTAGCTTACTTAGCATGAGTTTTCGTTGATTTCTAATAAATTAACATAAAAATACACATAAGAACATTTCTTGGCAATCTTCCAAAAGCACACTCTTTTTCAAACATTCTAGTTAAAGTAACAGGTAATTAGTTAACCGAATCATTATTTTAACTATGCAGTGACTGACACATATTCTAAAACAAAATTGTAAAGATAGCAATTTATATTTATAATTAAAGCTATTATTTCTGGGATTTATAAAATCTGTTTTTAGTCTCAGAACAAGGAAAAAACATGGAAATTCCAGTAATGCTAATGTAACTGATAATATCACTGTTACATAAATGAAAATTATCTTATTTTTAAAAGTTTCACAATTTAAATACCTTAAAATGCCAAGTTAATAATTCTTCTCCTACCATGAAAACATACAAAGAATAAATTATATAATGGTGGAAATTCATGTTTTCTTTCCAAATAACCTTGTATTTGGTATATTTGACATTATAGTTCTTTCTTTCAATTCTATAGAGAATAAATGCAAAATAGTACTGAATGTTCAACAGGAACCAGTCTTCCAACAAGTCACTGTTACTTGTTAAGTACCTCTTGTGATTAATATCCAAATCAAGAAGCCATTTAACAATGAATATACATACTATACATATGCAAGAACTGCTAGGTCATACAAACTTTTATTAACTGGGGAGATTAAGTTTTTAAAAGAGAATAAAGGGCAAAATAACAAAAATACAGTTAAATGGAAAAAATAGTATCAATGTCTTTATAAAAAGCATCCTATTCAGTGATATAAATATAAATTTTGAAGACTATGGTAGGGGGAAATGTGGGAAGTGGGTTCATTTCCAAATATAATTTTGCTATGTATCTTAAAATTTTCTCTAATTTAAAAAACGAATTAGCACTGAAGAAGATGATTAGGTAAAAAGAACATCAATAAATACAAAGAACAGTTGTAATTATTCCTTTTTTTTTTTTCTGAGACAGAGTCTCATTCTGTCACCCAGGCTGGAATGTAATGGCACAATCTCAGCTCACTGCAACCTCTGCCTCCTGGATTCAAGTGATTCTCCTGCCTCAGCCTCCTGAGTAGCTGGGATTACAGGCACATGCCATCATGCCTGGCTAATTTTTGTATTTTTAGTAGAGATGAAGTTTCACCATGTTGGCCAGACTGTTCTCGAACTCCTGGCCTCAAGTGATCCACCCACCTTGCCCTCCCAAAGTGCTCCAAATGCTGGGATTACAGGCATGAGCCACTGTGCCTGGCCAAGTTGTATTTATTCTAAGGCTTTTTTTCAAAGATAAAATGGATTAAGGGAGGGTAATGTACTTTGCAAAATGCTGATTGGATAGGTTTACACAGCACCAACTACACAGCAATATTTAAATCAAACTCAGATTAAAAAAAAAATAAACTTGGCTGGGTGTGGTGGCTCATGCCTGTAATCCAAGCACTTTGGAGGCCAAGGTGGGCAGATCACCTAAGGTCGGGAGTTCAAGACCAGCCTGACCAACATGGTGAAACCCCATCTTTAAAAAAAACCACTAAAATCATCAATTTTCCAATGGTGAACAGTCTTAATAACTTTGCTAATAAAGGCTGAGCTACCATTATCATGCAAATATCACTGTGGTACAAAATTACCAGTTAATTAGAATAAACTTAAAAGCTAACATAATGCAAATTAATAAATTAGTTACCTTTGTATTTAATATTGAGATGTTATAAAGCCTAATTCTATGAAAGATATTAAAATTTTGCTGTATTCTTATGAACCTGAGAGACTGAATTTGTAAACAGACAATGGCCAGAACATATATAAAAATAAAACTTTGACTAACAATCTTTAGCAACCTGTCCAGGGAAGCAACCCCCTTATCTACAATAAACAGCCCAGAATACCAGTCTAAGACAGAATTGCAGGAAGCCAGGTTACTATCTCTAGTGACAATCCAGGAAACTAAACAATAACCCTCAGTCCCAAATCATTAGGACTTGATTAATAACTGACAGGTTCCCTAATTGTTGTCCCCACTTTCAACTTAGAACCACCTAGAGAAAGCCAAGTATGCACCCTAACAAATCACATAGGATGCTCTGCTTCTGGTTCGCCTGCATCCAGCACCCCCATGCCAGCAGCCTCAGATCAGGGAATCCCAGAAGCTTTTCCACTCTTTTGCCTGCCTTTGAGTGTCTGCCAAAGTGCCAGGGAAAATGGCTGACTCCCTTGCTATACCGAGCACAGAATAAATAGCCTTTACTTTTCTTATTTTATTGGTCATCATTTATTTCTACAAATGCATGTAAGTAGAAGGTATTACTAAAGTTAGTATTTCATAAAAAGCTAACAATCATTTAGCCCTTATGAATCACACACTGTATTAAATGTTTTTGTATGAGTTATCTAATTTTACAATAAATATAAACATTCTTTTATTTCTTTATTTTTTTGAGACGGAGTTTCGCTCTTGTTACCCAGGCTGGAGTGCAATGGCGTGATCTCGGCTCACTGCAACCTCCACCTCCTGGGTTCAAGCAATTCTCCTGCCTCAGCCTCCTGAGTAGCTGGGACTACACACGTGCACCACCATGCCTAGCTAATTTTTGTATTTTTAGTAGAGATGGGGTTTCACCATGTTGACCGGGAATGGTCTCGATCTCTTGACCTCGTGATCCACCCGCCTTGGCCTCCCAAAGTGCTGGGATTATAGGCGTGAGCCACCACTCCTGGCCACACAATAAATATAAACATTCTTACTGAAATAGCTATTATTACTGTATTCATTTTACAGACGAGGATACTGAGGCTGAGAAATATTGAATAACTTGTTTAATATTGAGATAAGGGCCAGTGCAGTGGCTAATATCTGCTGTAATGCCAGACCTCTGGGAGGCCAAGGTAGGAGGACTGCTTGAGCCCAGGAATTTGAGACCAGCCTGGGCAACAAAGCAAGACCCTGTCTCTACAGAAAAATAAAGTACATAAATAAATAAAATTATTAAAAAAAATACTGGCCTGGCGCAGTGGCTCATACCTGTAATGCCAGCACTTTGGGAGGCCAAGGCAGGCAGACCACCTGAGGTCACGAGTTGGAGACCAGCCTGACCAACATGGAGAAACCTAGTCTCTCCTAAAAATACAAAATCGGCTGGGTGTGGTGGCATATACCTATAATCCCAGCTACTTTGGGAGGAGAATTGAGAGGCTAAGGCAGGAGAATTGCTTGAACCTGGGAGGCGGAGGTTGTGGTGAGCCGAGATTGCGTCAGTGCACTCCAGCCTGGGCAACAAGAGCAAAAATCTGTCTCAACAAACAAACAAAACCAAAAAAACCCACTGAGGTTAAAAGTGGTAAATCAAGTGTTAAAGTCAAGACATTCTAATTCCCAAAAGGATAGCTCTTAACTACTATAGTAAATTGGACTTGAAATTACTGAGATAAGTACATGTTTTAATTGCTTTCAGAAGAAAATAAAAAATACAAAATTAACATTTTGTTGTATTTCAAGCTCACATATGGTCACAAAGTAGTATATAATAGAAGAGGAAGATAAACTGGAATTCATTTATATTAATCTTGTTATTTTATAAATTATATAAGTGACACTGAGAGGAGTGAAGTACTTTGACCACTACTATATATCTAGTTAACAGACAACATGATATTAAAGCCTAGATCTTCTGAATGACAGCCCAGATATCCAGCAGGTTTCACAGGGATACAGAACATTTGCCTGGGGAAATATATAATTCTTCATAAACTTTATGCAACAGTGTAATGCTAGCACATTCCAACATATTACATAACATGGCTAAATGCCTATCTTTTATGGAAATAATGAGCTAAATGTTATTTGAGAGACCACTGAAATTCAGCAAGTATTTATTGAGTACTCAATCATGTTTGGTATTGTTCCAGATACCTAAGTTTCATCAGTGAATGAAATTAAAAATACTTGAAAGGAACGATCCAAGATGGCCGATCGCTAACATCTTGGGATTGCAGCTCGCAGTTAAAACTCATAGAACTAGAGGACGCCACACTTTCAGACAAATTCTGATCGCTCAGGAGCAGAAGATTCCCAGTGGAGGAGCCACGTGGGGCAGTTTCGCCGGCACCGCGGCGCACCGGTCACCAGCACCTCCGCACGGCAGGTCTCGGAGCTGACTAGGCGGGGCTGGCTCCCCTTCTGACTGGGGTTTGGAGGAGCCGCGCAGGTTCCCAGCACTGACTCCTGAGGCCGGCGCAAAAGTTGTGCCGGCACCTCGGTGCAGAGTGAACGCGACTGGTTCCCCTTCTGACCGAGGTTTGGAGCTCCGGGAAGGCAGACTCGCCTATTACGGACACAAGAAGGAAGCCAGAAAGGAGAAGCCTGGGCAGAAAAACACCATCAGTCTTAACGCCGCTGTTCCTGGCCCTGGGAACTAACATCTTGGACGTCCACTCAAGAGACCTACTGAAAGCTGGTAATTTCAAAGACGACAGGAGGATACATTTACAATGATGGGA